>CM046880.1:151253532-151316032 GCA_025667525.1 Glebionis coronaria | reverse complement strand
ATATAGATTTTCGATAAATGATTCTTCACATCACTTGGGATCTTTAGCAACAAAATATAGCCCTCATGCCTTGTTAGGGCCTTTTCGGACTCGCCAATCTTCGCATCCCGCTTCAATAAGTTATGCCTTGGCTATGAACTCTAATCCATACCGAGCAACTTTTAAACGATCTTGGGCTAGAAGCTAAGTAACCTTTTAAATCGTACAACCTTATTTATTGCAGATAAATTTATTAACAAGCGAAGGGAGAATAGGCTTATAATTAACTCACATAAATTCCCGAAAGAATACCAAACTTATAATTGACTCTATCATCTCTCGTTCTCCACAATTTAAAATCTCAAGTAATGTGACTCGTGGATGCTTAGCCTATTAAATCAAAGTTTTGGGTTTTCGAGTCGCCTATAGGATCTTGTAAACTCTTAGACTTTTTCAAGTTTAGAAATCGCATTTTAAAGTTCCCTTGATAAACGACTCTCTAGGATCAGTTATAGGAACTTGCGAAAAGTTCTTGTTCTTAACCCGTGAGAGTTAAGACTTTCGCGTTTTATAGCTCCCTATATAAAAGCCTAGCAAAACTTGACTTAAACACGTTAAGGATACTAGCTAGAGTAAAGTTAGATAAGTAAACTCGAGTTGAGTCAAAAGATTCACAACGTTTGAAAATTAAAACCACTTTATTAAAGATTTGTTCTAGCAAGGAAGGAAAAATAACTATACAAAGGGAAAAACTAATAGGCCAAAATAGATCAAAATTTTTGAAAAATGTCGAAAAATTAATTTTCCGGTTAAAATGAGGACAAATACAAGGTAAAGACCACTTAACTTCGATAGAAGTCCCCCTACACTTAACATAAACATTGTCCTCAATGTTTAAGCATGTGAGAGTAAACTCCCCTACACTTAGGACATTGTGCACTTTGTTTAAATCTCGCTAAGGAAAAGACTACTGAAGAGATTCCTATTTTAATATTGAGAAATATAAAATAGTGAATCGAAAAGAGTTTAGGATAGAACCGGGAAGAAGGGAACACGGAGTCACGGTTCGTCAAAAGTCATCAAGAGTGTGTCTTTGAAGCTCTAATCCCTGCACATGATAAGAAAGAAAGCAAGAAACACCACGGGGCTCCCCCTACACTTATGGTAAAGATAGATAGATAATTGGGTTGCCTCCCAAAAAGCGCTTGTTTTTGTTAACCGAGTCACGAGCCTGACTCGTCCCCGAATTAAATGGTCCATGGGGAAGCCTCGAATATAATACCGGGATCAAAGACCTTGTCCTCGTTCCCGGAGGACATCAACAAAGGAGAGGCGGGAGGATAAGTCTTGAATGGGAGAAAAACCCTTTCGACATACGAGAAGTATGTGCATTCAAGATCCACGGGAGGTGGGTTGGGTAAAGTAAGCACATTGTCCTCCCCCAAAGACAATGGATGCTCAGCAAACGGCAAAGCCGTATTGTTATCAATCATAGCATAATCAATGTCACCTCCCGGGTCAAAGCACTCTTCCTCCGAAATAGTGGCTAAAGGGGAGGATGAAAGGTGCTCGGGAGGGGGACTTGGGACAATATCTTCCTGCAGAAAATTATCATAAATAATGTCCCCCTCCGTGTCATAATCATCAATACCTGGAGGAATGGAGTGGATATCGATTTCTTCCAGCAATGGGTCATTATCTTCAACGGGAGGAATAGATGGAGGTAAAGACTTGGAAAGAGAAGGAGAAGTCAACTCTTCGATTTGAGCAATAAGAAGATGAACTTTCCGTAATCTATCGCGAAGAAGCACGTCTTCCACCTTATCCACAAGATCATGTTCATCGGTGAACTTCTCGTAAACCGGAGAGAATAAATCGTCATCGTCTGCATCTCCCGGTGGAGATTGAGAAAGTTCAAAAGTGGAAGTCTCATAGCAGAGAGAAGAATCGTCATCACTAGGATCGACCTCTTCCGTAAGAGCAATGTCGTCCTCAGGCTCCATAGCAGGTAAGTCACAAAACTCATCATCCAATACCTTGTCGAGACCAACATCACCAAGCTCATTCAACGAATCTAGATCCTTAGATGTAGTAGGAACATCGAGAGTAGGAGCAGCAACTTCAGAATATTGGTTGAAAGTGTAAACATCATCGTCGTCATCATCATCATAATAGATGGGACGAGTCCAGTTAGGAGTGACGTAGTCGGCTAACTCTTCCTTGATAACCTCCACATCTTTAAGAAGCTCATGCAGCAACTTTTGTTGTTCATCGCCCCGAGTATGTTCAATTTCACCAATTCTATCCCACGCTGTAATTAAACATTTTGATGTAGAAAAGAAGGGAAAACGACTAAATTGGCTCAAAAAGGTGTCGGTGGTTTTCAAGGTTTCGTCCACATCAAGCAACTGTTGGCTTTCCTGATGTAAGTCAGCTCGGAGTTGAGCTAGACTATCTAGAATGCCATTCAAAGAAGTGAGTTGTTGATCAAGACTAGTTTGCTGAGAGGATTGATGATTGAGGGTGTGATGTGGGGGCTCACGGTTATAGACACTAGGATGATAGCACGGTACTTTCTCAAAGATTTGCGACGGGTCACAAAAAGAAGCATCGTGAGGCCCCCCAAAAATATAGACCATGGGTATGGAGAGAAACTGGGTGCCTCTTGTGGATAGCTATTATCATTTTCATAATTGTACCCCGGTTCTTGCCCGTGACCATACGGGTATCGAACCGGGCACGAAACATGCCAATGAGAATCGCTTGCACAATAGATGCACGGGGGAACATGAGGACGTGGGTTCAAAAAGGACGAATTAGTCGAGTTGCACAAAGGACAAAATCCGAATTGGAATTGAGTATTGTCGATATCATTGCCGCACCGCTCACATGTACACCATCGACATGAGTTGTTCCCAGATAATTGTTTCCCACACCGGAGGCAATGGACATAAAAATCCATAAAGAAAGATAGATAAGCAAGAAGAATATTTTTGGTGCAAAACTTTGAAAAAGAAATGCTTTTAATGATTTTTCAAATGTTTTTGGGATTTTTGAAAATTTTTGATAAGAAAAATAACGTTCACGAGTGAACGGATCCCAAAAGCCAACGCGTCTCTCACAAAAAAACCGTAGATCCTCACAAAAAGAGCCGGCAGCGGTGCCATTTGATACTAGAGTTTTTACTAATTGAAAAAGTTCGTTATTCTCGGTGTCTAATCGAATTGATTTCCGGTTAAATGTGTGAGATTAGTTGTTCTTGGTGAAAATAATATTTTTGGATTTGGTAAAATAAATGTGCAAGACTTAAAAATAAATGACGAGTAATTGAAACTAAAACTAGTTGAAAAGTAAAACGGTGCAATATTTAAAACGTTAAAAGAAAATGACGAGAATTTAAATAACGTAAAATTAGCGCTAAACGAAAAGTAAATTCACAATTAAATAAAAATGTAAAACGAAATTAAAATAGACTAAAAATAAACCGAGAAAAATAAACACTTTAACTAAAACAAAATATTAAGACAAAACTAAATCAATCGGAATAGACCCGATCGGAATCCAAATTGAAATCCGATCGGAATGTGCCTGTCGGAAAGTGCATGATTGGAATAAGCTAAAGTACCCTAATCGGAATGACATAAAATAGTTACTGATCGGAATTATGCCAAGAAACCCACAATCGGAATATTAAATCACTAAGCTAATCGGAATAATGAAAATGACTCAGATCGGAATACACTTAAACAATCCCAATCGGAATGAGGTAAATCGTCCAGATCGGAATATATGAAAGATGGCATAATCGGAATAATATAAACCCTTTTCCGATCAGCAGATCGGAAAAAGGGTGCCTGGTCGGAAAGTAAGATCGGAAAGGGGTTTTCCCTTTCCGATTTATATGGGATCCGAGACAAAAAGCAAGGGAAATAAGCTATTGAAATAAGCTAATGACCAAAACTAGAACGAATCCAAAGAGAGATGAACTCAATAAGCATGAATAACGACTTATCAAAACTTTAAATAAACAAACTTTTAAAATCAAAACATAAAAAGATGAACTTTTAAGCACGAAAACATGAATGAACAACACGGATCAAATGTAAATCGCACCAAAAGCAAACAAAAATCAAGAAAGGAAGATGAGAGATTAAGACAAGAAAAGTAAAGATTAAAGCACAATTATTGAAAACTTACTTGAAAATTAAAATGGATTGAAAGTGTATAACAAATGATTAAAGTGCGAGAATTAAAATGACAAGAAATAAAAATGGAGGAAGTGGTGGTTTGTCAAACCACCCAACAACATGAAAATGAAACTAGGATCATCTATATATAGGGGTGATTAGGGAGGAGCTTAGGAAGCTTCCTCCCTCTTTCCTCTTTGCCTTAATTGCACACTTAAGTCCTTTTCTTCTTTATCTTTTGTTAATCTTGGACTTTGTCTTGGGATTTCTTTAACTCGTCTTGATTTTTCTTTATAAATAAGACTCGAGTTCTTCGGCTTTTTAGTAAACTTCCGTCCTTTGACTTTTTCTTCGATAAATCTTCAGAATTGGTCTTGGACTTTCGTTCTTTTTCCACTCTTGATTTTTCGACTTCATCTTTCGTCTTTTTCTTCGCTAAAAGCCCGTGAATGCTGTGTTTTCTCCACTTTTCAACTTTTCGTCCTAAATCACAACAAAAACACAAACCACGCATAATTCCGACATAAATGACATAAAATACACGTTTTGGCTCGGTTATTATTGCAATTAAGTGGTAAAAAGGATGGGTGTTTTCACACCTATCACCCTGACTCACCCTCCGTGGACGAACCTTGCGGAGGAACCCTTAGGTTTTCGGGGAATTGGATTCTCACTAATGTTTGCGTTACTCAAGCCGACATTCTCACTTCCGCTTCGTCCACTACCGCTCGCGCGGGTGATTCACTCTAAGGCGGAACGCTCCCCTACCGATATATTTTTACATCCCACAGCTTCCGCAGATCACTTAGCACCGTTCATCTACGGCGTAAGAGCGCTCGATCAGTGAGCTATTACGCACTCTTTCAAGAGTGGTTGCTTCTAGGCAAACCTCCTGGCTGTCTCTGCACCCCTACCTCCTTTATCTGTGAGCGGTCATTTAGGGGCCTTAGCTGGTGATCCGGGCTATTTCCCTCTCGACGATGAAGCTTATCCCCCATCGTCTCACTGGCCGACCTTGACCCCTGTTATTTTGAGGTCATATCTAGTATTCAGAGTTTGCCTCGATTTGGTACCGCACCGTAACAGTGGTTTACCCCTAGATGTCCAGTCAACTTCTGCGCCTCAACGCATTTTGGGGAGAACCAGCTAGCTCTGGATTCGAGTGGCATTTCACCCCTAACCACAAGTCATCGGCTGATTCTTCAACATCAGTCGGCTCGGACCTCCACTTAGTTTCACCCAAGCTTCATCCTGGTCATGGATAGACCACCCAGGTTTGGGTCCATAAGCAGTGACAATTGCCCTATGAAGACTCGCTTTCGCTACGGCTCCGGTGGTTTCCCTTAACCAAGCCACTACCTATGAGTCGCCGACTCATTCTTCAACATGCACGCGGTCAGAGCCTGTTGATCCCAAACTCAGATCTTAAACCTTAATAGCTCGTTTAAGGGTTTTGATATAAAGAATGAATTCAATCTAAGACTAGAGAAACTTTGCAAGGCAAAGTGACTAAACAAGATGCGGAATATAGTGTTTAGCACAAGAACAAACTGATCAAAGCAAACGTTGAACTTTAATATATCAAAGATACACGAATACCCAATAATGGTATTAGGGTTATAAAAACCTTAAAGTATGAAATGAAAGACAATAGAGAAAGACACATGATGAGACTGTATTTATACATAGTCTCATCGTCCAAATCGGGCTTAAAACGCTTAAAATATCATCAAATACCCAAATATATGCATATGTTTGTTCATTGTGTATTTCAGGTACGGATATTGTGAATTCACCAAAAGATCAAAGGAATCAAGCAAAAACGAACACGAGAAACGAAGTCGCACAAAGAACCGGGCCCAAGTATGGAATTTACAAAAATGCCCTTGAAGTTTTGAAGAATGTCAAGTTTGGTCCCTCAACTTTTGAAGACTTGTCACTTTAGACCCTTGTAAACCTCAATTATTACAAGTTTGGTCCTAAAGTTTCAAGAAATGACAATATAAACCCTTCAAGAATGGTTAAATTGCACAATAGACCCTTGCTTAAAGTTTGTGAATTAACTTGTGCCATATTTGACAACTTTGATAAAGTTGATATAAAGGAAAAAAGAGTTGTTGGCTGTTAATCTTGAAATGAAGAAAGCATGGGAGTAGAGGGGCCATTCTGGCCAGACAACCTAAGTTTAACCCACCACTCATCCTTTGCCACCTCACCCACTATAACCCATCCACCAATCAAATACTCCCCTGCTTCCACGTCATTTTCCACCACCCCTTAATAAACTTAATAATCTGTTTATTAAGTGCTTCCCTCCTAAACACGTTTTTAAAAGTAAAACAAAATTAAAACCCCTAAAAATTCCCAGCCAAGAACACCTAGAACCCTAATTGGTTTTTCTCTAATTAATCAAAATTAAAACCCCATCTCGTCCAGGATGATAATTAAACACAACTTAAACCCAAACCCACCCTTAACCACCTATCACCATCAGCCAAGGCCCCTCCAACATGGTCCCCTGCACAAGCAAACAAGATACAACAGTAAAATCCATGGTTGATCTCTGTTTCGTGTTGGCAAAGCAATTTTGAACGAGTATGATCATTCCAAGACAGTTGTAACATCAACGTCTTCACATGGCATGGTTTTTGACCAAATTTCAAGACTTTTTCAAGGGCAAATTTGGGAATCTGCTTGTTTGGGTTTTGCCCTTGTATTTTTTTATTTAGTAGACTAGAAGCTTCTTTGTTCTTGTATAAAAGGAGACGTTTGTGTCCCTTTTACTTTTGTTCCAGTTTTTTTGTATCTTTTTAAATTATTAATGATAATGAAAATTTTGAATGATGCAAATAACTGAGTTCCTTATTGCTTTCTTAGTGTACTTCTTTCATTTTTATGCAAGTTAGTTAAGGTTTTTCAAAGGTTCTAAATCCTTGGGAAATTTCAGAAAATCCGTTTCAAAGGTTCTTGAAAATAGCTTCTTTTTAGTTTGAATCATTCGAAAAAGGTTGAAGTGAATGTGGAGACCTGATTTAATGTATTCAAGGTTGTTGGTTAAAAGTTTTTAGCAATAGTGCATCATAAGACTTTGTGGTTTCAAAAATTCTGTTTTTAATGGATGTTCAATTTTCCTTCATTTTAAGCCATAAGCCATAAGCTGGCTTAACCAATAAGCCAGTCTCATAGCTTCATAGCTTTGTTATCAGTTCACCATATTCTGTTTGTTTTATCTTTCTTAGCAAGTGTCCCATATTCAAGATATATTGGGGTGGTTTGACTGCAGTAGTCACCACCTAGCATCACCTACTTTCAAACAGCCTTCTCACATAAGCCATAAGCCCAGCTATAAGCTGATGGGCGATGGCATTGCAGCCATAGTGGGGCCCGGATGTGGGTCCCATAAGGTATAAACCTAGGCTTGAACCCTCTTTCTAGCTTAAAACTGTGATTTGTATGGATTTGGTGTGAAGTTGTTTGTATGTTAGTAAGATTGTTAGTTTATGTTTATTTCAGCTTTATATACATGTTTGGATGATTTGTTACTGGTTTGGTTAAGTGATGCATGCTAGTTCTTAGAAAAATTTGATTTTCTGATTATAAGGGGGTGTTTGGTTGTGGGTTTTAGCTAGAATTGGTGACACGTTTTTGGCTTAAAATCCATCTAGACAATTTTTATTTATCAGTTATAGGTGATATTAGTTATTAGTTTCAAGTTTGGATAGGATTTAAAGAAAGTTGCATGTTTAAAATTGGTAGAATATAGCTAAAAATCAGATAGCCTTTTTTCTGCCAGTTTTTGTATAAATTTGACAGTGAAATTTTGCATGTTGTTAGTTGTACTGCCTATCTAGGATTGTATCTAGTTTAAATGTTATTTGGTTAGGTTGTGTGCAAGTTTTTGAGCTTTGAAATTTGTTTTTGTGCCAAGTTTATCAGCTACTGTTCATCATACATATCTTAGCATACAGTGACTGTTTTTGGCCATTTTTATGTCATTTGTGTGTTTGAACTTGGTGTTTTGTGATTTAATAGACTCCCTACACTCCACTGAGTGTAGGGGTGCCTTATTGTCCAAAAAAAGCAACACAATAAGCTTTCCTAAGCTTATTATCCACCAGACCTATTTTTTATTAATAGCAGTGGGAACTAACTTCCCCCTGCTAGTGTTAAACTTGGTACTGCCCAACAAACAGACAAAACCATCTCACATGTCACCATCAGAAATTTCCTTTTTTGTCTTTAGTGATCTTAAATAGGAATTAAGACTTGATTTAAGTTTCATTATTTTTATTATTTTATTTTTGATTTTTCGGTTTAATTAATTTTTCAGTTACTGTTCATATCCTATTTTTTAGATTTAATTTCTATTTAAATTACTTTTTTAATTTTCTGTTTTTGTATTTTAGTGACAAAAATTTATATTTTTTAGTTTTAAAAATTTTCCTAGACTTAGAAAAATATTTTAAGATTTTTAGTTCAAAAACATTTTACAATTCACTTTTTAATTAATTTTTAGAATTAATTTAGTTTAATTAGGGTTTTAATTATAATCAGTTTTGTCTTTTAGTGAAAAATTTTACATTTTTCAAACTTTTTCATTTTCTACTGTTCATTAGTATAAATTAGGATTTTTAAAATTATCAAATTATGTTTAGCATTATTTTATTATTGTTTATGATTATTTTAGTTTAAAAATAGTTTTTAGTGTTTTAAAAATAGAAAAATAGTGTTTAAAATTTAGGAAAAATACTTTTTAGTCTTTAAATAATATAAGTGAGTTATTTGAACAATAAAATAATATTTTGGGCTTTTTCTAAATTATATTTGATTTTAGGGCTTTAATTAGCATTTAAAATCGAATATTTAATTAATAAAAGGTTTTAAAATTTATTTGTTGGATTTTTACTCTTATTTATATTATTTTAGACTTAGTTTAAACTTTTAAATAATTTTTAGGTTTAATTTTTAATTTTGTCACGTTTTACGTAATTACGTCACCGTTTTACGTTAATTCGTCGTAGTGTAATCGTAGTCGTAGCTCGTCTTTAATTTTTCTCTCTTTAAACCAAAAACGTCACTAATTCCAAACTTGATTTTATATATTGGCACACTTAATCCACACACCTCCTTCGAGAACGAACCCGCACTTATTCGACTTGTCGGTTTTCCTAAATCGTCGAGTTTAATACTTGCCGCTCTTATACGCTCTTTTTCCTAAAAGACATATTTCTACACCTATCAACACACATTGCATGATAACCTAGTGAGTCCTTTTATAGGCATAAGGACTCACGTACAAGATTACTACTAACAAACTTGGAAAGTATCTCGGAATAGTAACAGAAAAGCGTAAAAATCTATTCCAACTTTATCTCTAGCGGCAGGGCCTTTGACTTCAGCAGGGGAACCAATCCCCCTGCCTTTGTTATTTGGCAGGGGGAACTTACTCTAGCAGGGGGACAAATGACCAACTAGCATGGGTAACAAATATACATAGATTTATTCCCAACAATCCTCCCCTAAACTTGTGCTTTCTCATAAAGACAAGTTTCTGAATAAATACTAGTTGATGAAGGTGCTTACTAACTTTCTGGCCAAATCTAACTATGCATCATTCTTACCAGATCATAAGCAACAGGTGTTTTAGCATCTACAATCAAGTTAGCCTATGCTAATTTCTTCAAGGTCTCCTGATTGAAGGGATAATAATGATGGTTGATCAAATAAACACTTACTCCTTCCATTACTATCTCATAGACCCCAGAATTGGTAAACAGCTTCCAATACAACAAATTTCCTTTGTTCACTGCAACAAATATGGGATCGAATTAGTCATGCTCATACATCCTATGCATGCATTCCTAGATCACCCAATCCTTCTCCACACCATCCATGGTAGGAGGTTTTGCAGCAAAGGTCTTTTTCAAAATCTTCCACAGATCTTCTAAGTCCTCACTATCCAAGGTTTGAAACATGACATCTAGACTTAGAAATGTCTGTGCTGTATTGTCAGCTCTTGTAAGCTTCCACCAAGTCCTCCCTTTGTGTTCATAAACAGCATATTCTATTATAGCAAACTTCTTCCCAAGTTCACTAGGTGAGATATCATCATTTTCCTACACAATAAGATGTTTATCAATTTCTTCATTTGAAGGATGTTGAGACTCTTTTGTAACTATGTCAACTTTTTCCATCCTCTTGAGTCTCTTGGCTGTCCTTTGTGCATTGAGTACAAATCTCTCTATTGCTGGAAAACTTTCACCTGCTTGATGTGATACCCCTGCTTGTGATGATGCACCTGCTTGTGTAGTTTCCAAAGTTATTCCATCAGCCTTTCTTTTTCTGGATTCCCTAGCTTTCTATAACACTTCACTTTGCCTCCTAAGATACTCAGATTCCTCAGGAGAGTTAATGGTCATGAAGTTTTCCACATCATATTCTCTTAAAACTGGTCTGACTGCCCTTTCTATAGCCTCAAAACTCATGTCTGTGAAATCACCATCCTTCCACTTCTTATGTCTCTTGAGCAAAACTTTGTAATGTTCAAGTCTCCCCTTTTCATACCTAAAATATTTTTCTTTCTGAATTTGATTTGCCCTCCTTGCTAGATATTCAGTTTGATATTTGTAAACAAGGCAAATCAACTCATACCTGTCTTCCAAAGGAGCATTTATTAACTCCTTTTCCCATTGATCTAGAAACTCTTGAACATGAGGCACTCTTTCATCCAACTCCCTATGCATAATTTCAACCTACTTAAGCATTTCTCTGGGCCTCATCTTTTGCATTCTCTGATCCTACATATCAATCTCCTCTTGTTGTAGCTTGAGAGCCACCTGTGCATCATGTGCTTCTTGAGCCCTTTGTTGTTCAGGAGTTCTATTCTTGTATTTCCTCTTGGGCTGTTCAACTATGATCCCTTTTCCATTGTCTTTTGGATCCACTGCTGGTGCTGGTTTGGCTTTAGGTGCAATTTCTTTAATTGTAATTCCCTTCTGAGCTGGTTGCCTTCTATTCTTTCTAACAAAAGTTTGAGTAATAGGCTTAGCAGGGGAATGACTTACAACTGTGGGATTAGCAATAGCAGGGGAAATTTTTAAGCAGGGGCTTCTTCTTGATTGCCCAAAATTAGCAATGTTTAAGAAATCTCTTTAGTTGCACTCCCCTTATCACTTCCTTTCTCAACACTTCCTTTCTCAGTCCCTTTCTCAGCACTTGCTATTTTTCCTTGTAAACCACCACGATAAGAATAATACTGAGTAGACTCTTCTATATTAGGAACTTCCTCCCCTTTGGAAGCATATTCATCTGTAGATATTATAAGCCTGGGCTTTCTCCTCCCCTCAAGTGTGGCAAGTCTGGTTTCCAAGTTGTTGATAACCAGACCTTGCTTTTTGACATTTTGTACAAGTTGTGCATTCTGCTTTTTCAAGCTCATGCACATTTTCGTCAATTCCAAAATGGTCATAGGTCTCATGTTGCTCTCAACTCTAGAAGGGGATTTCTCCCCTTTTTGGATATCATTGAGTGATGGAGAGGACTTACTGATGGTGTCACTATCCTGCTCACCCCTTGAGGATGAGACAGTAGTGGCAGCCAAACCCTCAGTTTCCTCCAACCTCTTGGAGGCTCTCCTCTCTGGTACTTGTGAAGATTCACCAGGCAAGGGAGACCTGGCAAACCTGGATTTAGATCTCCTTTCATGTTGTGGATCAGTAGGGGTAGAGTACTGGCAGGGGGTAGTTTCTTGGCAGGTGAATCAGAAGGTTTGTGTGTGGCTGTTTTTGTCTTGGCTTCTTCCTGTCGGATTTGTTTCATCATGATTGAAGTGAGGGGAATAGACCTGCCAGAAAATTGTGGGGATGGTGCAAGAAGTGTGGTGAACAGTTTGGTAGTATGCTTGGTTGCTAAAAAGTAGTTTTTGTGTGTGATTGGACCATGTTCACTCATATTCAGCAAAAGTTCTATAAACCTTGGGTACATACAAAATTTTGAAAGCAGTGGTTTTAGGTGACAAACATTGTAAAATTGTATGAATCAAATATTTCCAATGTGGGGCAAACTGACCTTTAGCAAACTTACATTTTTGGTCAGCAGAAAGAGTATACCCCAATTTAACAAGACCCTCAAAGATGTCAGCCTCAGGTAGGTTGGTTATCCCATCCTCATCATCAAGAAGGAGTTTGTCTCTGATGGAGGCAAGTGAAATCACCTTGGGATGACCATATACTGTGCTTTAAATTGTGACCTCTCCATTCACGGTTTTGGTCATGGTTTTAGACCAAAACTGCTGAATGTGTGAGGTGTAAATCCTAGGGTTGATGAGAAGGGCCACTCTAAAATACAAGGATTTTAGAAAAGCCACAGCATCAACAAACTTTGCTGGTTCATCATGTAATAAAGCAATTTGATTATGATTAGCAGTAATTTTGAGAGGCATGATAAAGGTTGAAAACGTTTTGAAGATTTATAATAGTGAGAGGTAGGTGGGATTTAGTCGAGGGAGAGAGATGGACTTGCTGGTGAAGGGAATTAAGTTTTTATAGGCGAATTGAAGAGCTGTGATTGGACAAAAATTTCAAATTGCAAAAATATCAAAGATAAGTTTTGATAAAAAAGTAATTTATTTGAAATAATAAAGAAAAGATTACCAATCAGCGAAGAAAGCGCCTTAAATATCTTTTGAAAAGAATAAAATATTCCCTAACCAAAATTTTAGCAAGCAGGACCAACGGCTATAAGGAGGGAAACGGTATTGTCGGTCAACGGTCAAACAGGGGAATGTTGATTAGGCAGGGGAATCAAAAGGTGAAAGCAGGGGAAACTTTCCTAGGGGTATTAGGCTAATCATGGAGAGACCAATGCTAACTAGCTCTGCTCTAATGCACACCCTTGTATACACAAGGTAGATACATAGAAACTCAAGAGTCCTCTATTCAGCAATGGTCTAAGCACAAAAAGTTAACACATAAGTCACCCTGCACCTGGTCAACCCAAGAAAATAAGCATACCCTAGTCACCAGCCCTACCTTTTCCCTTACCTATGGTCAGTTTAGTCATGGAAATGTGTACCACACATCTGCACCTAAACAGCAAGCTATTTTGATATAGAAGTACAAGTACACATTACAGTGCCTCAAGATTTCAGAATTTTGACAAGCTTTGCAGCAAGTCTTCATCACCCTGAACCCTTACTCACCAAAGGATATGATCTAAGATCATATATGAGCATCCTAAGGATACCCTCAGTCCTAAAGGTGTGACCTAACCACCCCTGAAAAATAGAGCATATACCTGATTCACCCATGATTGTAGTATGCACCATTTGGATCTCTGCATTGTTAGTATAAAACCACATACAACCACTTTTAAAAAGAACAAACCTGGTTTAAAGAGAAAAACTCTCTTAGCAGGGGAATGAACCCCCAGCAGGGGGATCTTTGTTCAAAAGCAGTGGAATGAAAAATGATGGAAAAATTGACTAACATTAATACAACAACATCAATAAAGCAACCCTGGATATACAAGACATAATAGACATCAATTTTTAGGGAGAAACCATTCCAATACCTGCAACCAGGTACTGAAACCTCCCCAATTCAAAAGCTTTTGTTAAAAGATCAGCAACATTAAGTTCTGTATCAATTTTCTCAGGGACAATTAGTCCTTTTTAAAAACAATCTCTGATAAAATGATGTCTTATTTCAATATGTTTAGTCTTGCTATGAAAAATAGGGTTCTTAATAATGCAAATGGTGTTGTTGTTGTCAATAAATATCTTGGTTTTAAGAAAGTTATACCCATAATCAAGCAGTTGATTCTGAACCCAAAGTATTTGACCACAGCATGCCGCAGCTGTTACATAATCAGCTTCAGTTGTTGATGTGGCCATAATAGTCTGCTTCTTACATTGCCAAGATATAAGTCTGCTTTCCAAAAATTGGCATCCACCTGTTGTAGACTTCCTATCATTGTTGTCACCAGCATAGTCACTATCTGAGTATGATATCAACTCAAATGGTGACTCTTTAGGATACCAAAGAACTAAGGTTGGATGGCACTTTAGATACCTAAAAATTCTCTTTACAGCAGGACACTCTGTTGGTACCACCTGGTATCTTGCACATAAGCAGACTGCAAACATGAAGTCAGGTCTTGAAGCTGTGAGGTACATAAGAGACCCAATCATAGACCTGTAATTCCTGACATTTATAAGTTTTCCAGGACCATCTTTGCCCTATGGATGATACTTGTCCATTGGTGTAGACACCTTCTTTCCCTTAGACATGCCAAACTTCTTCACAATCTCAGCCACATATTTGTCTTGTGAGATGAATATCCCATCTTTCCTTTGCTGAACTTGTAACCCTAATAAGAAGTTTAGCTCTCCCATGGCACTCATTTGGAATGTATCCTGCATCAACTTGGCAAACTCTTTGCTAAGCATAGAGTTTGTGGACCTAAAGATGATATCATCAACATAGACTTGTACCAACAGAAGGTCACCCTTTTGTTTCTTAATAAATAGGGTCTGATCAATCTTCCCCCTGTTGAAGCCATTATCCAATAGATATTTAGAAAGAGTTCCATACCAGGCCCTGGGAGCTTGGTGAAGTCCATACATAGCCTTTTTCACCTTGTATACCTTGTCTGGATGTTCTGGGTCTTCAAACCCTGGAGGTTGCATAACATAGACCTCTTCATCAATGGTGCCATAAAAAAGGCAATATCCATTTGCAAAACAGTGAAGTCCATAAATGAAGCATAAGCAAGGAATAATCTAATGGCTTCAATCCTGGCAACTGGAGAAAAGACTTCCTCATAGTCAATGCCTTCTTCCTGTGTATATCCTTGTGCCACCAGTCTTGCTTTGTTCTTGACAACTATACCCCTCTCATCCTTTTTGTTCCTGAGCACCCACTTTGTCCCAATAGGACTTGCCCATTTTGGAAAATCTACTAGAATCAAAACCTCTTGAATGTCAAAATGTAAGAGCTCCTCTTGCATGGCTTCAACCCAACTTGGATCATTTAAAGCCTAAAAAATCTTCTTTGGCTCTTCTTGTGACAAAAATGCAGTAAACAGACAACACTACATGTTGTCATGATTAAAATTCATGGTGATGTTAGCAATGAAGTTGTGCTCCTTTGTTGTATACCTTGTATGTTTAGGGGCTTCAGGATCACCAATGATTTGAGAGATAAGGTGATCCTTATTGATTCTGTAGGTAGGCTGCATGATTACTTCTGTTTCATCCTCTTCCAAATCAGAATTGATGGGGCTATCTTGATTGGGAAAGAACTCCTCAAAAGAGCTTCCAAAAGATACAGCATGAACTAGAGATGGGTGCTGATGAGCTGAATGTACCTCTGAGTAACTTGGACCTCCACTCTTGATTATTCTGCTTCCACTGCTGGATATAAGAGGACCATCAGATATGGGTGTAGATGAGGAAATGAGTGGAGATTCTCTTTCTTCATCATTGATGTCATTAACAGCTGGATCCTTGATAGCAGGGGAAGCAATTGATCTAGCAGGAGAATCCTGGATTCCACTGCTTTCAGCCATTCCACTGCTTTCAGAAAGTGATTTAGTAGGGGAAGAGATTGTCTGTTCTTTTCCTTGAGAGATATCATCTTCTTCGCCTGTGTTTGAAGCAACTTTAATGGGAAATAGTGAGGGTACATTCATGTACCTCAATGGTGGCTTCTCAACACCAGTTGGGTCTTGTGTACCTGAAATGTTAGTATTCTGCAATGCAACAGGTACATAATTCATAGATTTTGAAAGAACCTCTATATCAAAGAACCAATCAGGACCTGTTTGAACATCTTCAGGCTTGTCTTCAAGAAAATCCACATGAAGATTTTCTGTTATTTTTCTTGTCTTCTTGTTGAAGACCCTATATCCCTTGTTGTTTAATGAATAACCAACAAAATATCCATCATCCCCCTTTTCACTGAACTTGCCTAGATTGTCAATTGTGTTCAAGATGATCACATGACATCCAAATGGTCTAAAGAAGTCAATTAAAGAGGTCTTCCATTGAACAACTGATAAGGGGTCTTGTTGTGTGCCTTAACCACCAAGGCCCTGTTTTAGACATAACAAGCAGTGGATACAACCTCAGCCCAAAAGATAACTAGAAGTTTGGAATCAAACAGCATAGTTCTTGCTGCTTCAATGAGTGTCCTATTCCTTCTTTCTGCAACTCCATTCTGTTGAGGTGTTCTTGTAATGCTAAATTCCCTCTTGATTCCTTTGTATATGTAGAAAGTGTCCAGTTTCTGATTTCTGAATTCACCACCGTTATCTGATCTCATGGTCACTACCTTCATACTTTTTGATAGTTCAATCTGATTGATGAACCCAATGAGTACATCAGCTGTGTCACTCTTCTCAAACAGAAAGAATGTCCATGTGAACCTTGAAAAATCATCAGTAATCACTAGGCAGTACCATTTCTTCTTTATGCTTGCCATAGAAGTAGGACCAAAAAGGTCCATATGCAGTAGTTCTAATTGCTTGGTAGTGGACATACTTGTTTTTGATTTGCAAGATGCTCTATGTTGCTTCCCTTTCAGACAAGCAGCACAAGTATGATCATTGACAAAGGACTTGGAAGGAAGACCATGAACCAGATTAAATTTCACCAGTTTGTTCATGTTCTATAATTAAGATGACCAAGTCTTCTATGCCATTTCTTACACTCATCAACTGAGGCTTTGGCAATGAAACAGGTTTCATTGTCTTGAAGAGAGATATCTTTGAGATCAATTGTGTACATGTTCTTTTGTCTTGGTGTTTTGAGTACAATAGGAGTGTCTGGTGGTAAGACAAACTCCTTTCCTAACACCAGACTTTCAGTGTCAGTAAACAAGACAAAATTCTTGTTATCAGTCATCTGTGACACACTGAATAGATTGTACTTGAGTTCTTTCACCAAGTAGACATTATCAAAGGTAATCCCATTGGTGACAATAGTTCCTTTTCCTGTTATTGTTCCATGCCCATCTCCAAAAGAAACACCATCATTGTCATGCAGGGGCACAAAGTTAGACATATAAGATTTTTGTCCAGTCATGCTTCTTGAGCATCCACTATCCCAATATGCTCTATCATCCCTTGTCTTCTTTGTCACCTGCAAAAAGAAAAACAAATTAGTTTTTCTTGGGGACCCAAGCTATTATAGACTTGGATCTACCTCGTGTATCAATGTAGGATAGCTTATCAAAAACTAGAGATACACCATTAGACTGAGCACCCCTTTTGGGTACCCAAACCCAACGAGCTAAGGCTTTCACAACTTTCCCCCATCTGCCCATGTTCCTAGAGGGCAAAACTTTGCTAGCAGGGGATACCCCAGATTTAGTAGGGGAATCCCTATGCTTAGCAGAGGGAACCTATCTTTTGTTTTTGCTTCTATTTATGTGTTGGTAAGGTCTTGGCCCCAGTTCTATATGCATTATGAGGTGTTGGGTTGGTCATGGAAGTACTGGTTTTGGGATGAACATCATTCACCTTTCTTAGAGAAAGAACAACATATTTGTCAGTAACCCTGTTTCTCAAGGCAGGGGCAACATACTTGGCAGGGTAAAAGGATTTTGCCCCTGCATTTAGTAGAATGGCTTTAGGTTGCATGTCCTTTAAAGGATTTGCAACCACAAATTCCGTTGGTGCCTGACATTCTTGATAAGTGTGATCAAAACTGCTACATGTGAAACAGGGCTTTGTATTTATCACAAAGTCTTCTCCTAATTGGTGAGATTTTTGGTCATTTTAATTTCTTTGATTACCTCTGACAGACCTATACATACCAGCATATTTAATAGTGGACTTAGAGGACTTTGATCTAGTTTTAGATTTGGTCGAACTACTCTTAGAACTAGAATCACTACCAAAAAGTCCTTCTCTTGAAAATAGAACAGGGTTATCAATTTTCCATTGTTTTAAAGCAATCTGTTCCTTTTCAAAGTCCCTAACAATACTAGTTTTTACTAGTGGCTCTTCTGTTTCAAGACTATTAGGTATGTAAGCACTCAAATCAAATTCAATATCTTCATGTTTTTGGAAACAAGAGAGACCAGTCCAAGACAATTCTTTTCTAGGAAAAGGTGCATGAATATTTATCACAAAGTCTTCTCCTAATTGGTGAGATTTTTGGTCATTTTAATTTCTTTGATTACCTCTGACAGACCTATACATACCAGCATATTTAATAGTGGACTTAGAGGACTTTGATCTAGTTTTAGATTTGGTCGAACTACTCTTAGAACTAGAATCACTACCAAAAAGTCCTTCTCTTGAAAATAGAACAGGGTTATCAATTTTCCATTGTTTTAAAGCAATCTGTTCCTTTTCAAAGTCCCTAACAATACTAGTTTTTACTAGTGGCTCTTCTGTTTCAAGACTATTAGGTATGTAAGCACTCAAATCAAATTCAATATCTTCATGTTTTTGGAAACAAGAGAGACCAGTCCAAGACAAGTCTTTTCTAGGAAAAGGTGCATGAATATTGGCAGGAGGTGGTGGTATGGTAGCATGTTCATTTTTAATCCCAAAACCTGTTTTGTCCCTAGGAGATTGACCAATTTCAACTGCTTTAGTTAAGTCTTTGGAAGCTTTTCCAAATTTTTCAACAGTTTCATCATCTATCTTTTTATTAGATTTAAAAACTTTAAGTTCAACAGTCAACTCCTTAATGGAATCCTTATTTTCCTTAGAATCTTTCTCTAGAATCACAATGTGATCTCTATAATCACTTTCTCTTTGTTTGTACTCTCTTATGGTGGATTCTAACTGTTCTAAAGCACGTTTGTAATTATCAAGGTCATTGCCACAATTTATATAATCAACTTTTATCTTTCTTATTTGATCATTCAATGAATCAGTATTTTTTCTACAAGCTTTAGTGCAATATGAATCATCATATACCTCATTGTCTGAGCTGGAACTTGACATGGCCATAAGAGCAAAATCTTCCTCTTTTTCCTCAGCAACTGATGTTGGTGTTTTGTACACCTTTAGGAAAAGGATGCACAAAGTAGGGCAAGTGCACGACGATTTAGGAAAACCGTGTGTGAATGACCCCAAGTAAGTGAGTTCGTTCTCGAGGAGGCAAGTGTGTTGTGTTAAGAGTTGATTAATGTTTGTGATTATATTGATTGAGAAAGAAATGGGATTAAAAGAGAAAGACGGTTATGAAAACAGATTAAACTACGACGAAAAAAAGCGAAAACGTAAAATCGTAAATAGTGCCAAAAATAAAATTTTAACCTAAAAATTACTAAAAATCCCCAATAATATTCTAAGAGTTTACAAAAAATCCAAACTTGTTAAAACCTTTTAATTAATTAGAAAATGACTTTTTAATGCTAATTAAAGCCCTAAAAATCACTTTTAATTATTAAAAAGCCCTAAACAAGATTTTATAGTTTGTAAACCTCAAAAATATCCTAATTAAGCTAAAAACTATTTTTAAAAATTTTAAAACCAAATTTAACTATTTTTAAACACTTAAAAACTATTAAAATGTATTAAATCTTAAATTAATTCTAGAAATTAACTGAAAAACCTAAAAAATATTTGGAAAGTGACAACACTCCTAATTTAATGTCCTTAACCTAGGAAAAATGTAAAAACAAGAAAAAATAAAACTTCAAATTTTAATAATAAAATAATATTAAAATATTCAAAAAAATAAAAAGTTTGTAAATAAATTCTAAAAATTTCCAAAAATCCTAAATAATGTGACTAAAACAAAAATGCAAACCAAATTTTCATAAACCTATTTAATAATTTTATATTAAATTTTAAAGTTGCTTTAAAACCCTAAAATCCTATAAAATTAAAAATAAGCTAAGTTGAAAACCTAATAAGCTGTAAACCTCAAAAATATGATTAGAAACCTAAAAATTATTTTTCCAGATTTTTAAATCACTTTTTACTATTTTTAAAAGACTTTCTAAAAATTAAACTTAAAATAATCCTAATAAATAAAATAATAAAGGGAAAAAATTACTTTTTGCTCAGAAAAGTCAACAACACTAATATAATCCTAAGAAAAATGTTAAACAGATAAATCCTCAAAGAAATAAGCCAGGAAATGCTTATTTATAAGCTGTTACTTAAATAAGCTACAAAACAAAAACTAGTTAAATAAGTAATGAAATCAAACAATAACGTAAAAAGTCATCTGGATCACTGGTAAGCACGCTACTCCTTGGAACGCAAGGTCGCGTGTTCGAGTCCAGGCAGGGTGAACTTTTTGCAAAAGTTTTCCTTTTTTTTTACTTTTAAAACTCAAACTAGGTACTTAATTAACTCCTAAAACTCAAACACAATCCAAAATACCAAAGATTAAGCTAAATAGAACCAAAAACGTGCTCAGTTAAGCACAACTTTCTGATGAACACACAAGTGTTTATTCACTTGTGCAGTTATGATCAAGAGGGCTTGATCTTGCTTTTTGGTGGTGTTTTTGATGGAACAAAGGCACCCTTGTACTCTTTGGAGTACAAGGAGTCAAAACAAACACAAATTAAGCAAGTACACACAAGAATCAAGCACAAAATATCAAATCAAGGTTACTGATATACTTAGCACAAGTTGTTGGTGCAATTGACACACAAGTGAGATTCAAAGGCTCCAATTATGCATACAAGTCAATCAACTAGCAAATAGATAATGCACAAACCTAGAACAAGCCTACTTCTAGCAGATTTAACACTTGGAAGCACCAATTTCACACAAGCAAGCAGAAATCAAGCAGTGACTGATTTTTAGCTCTATCTTCAAAATTTTATCATGCAAAGTGTTCAAAACTTGTTCAAACTGAAACTTAAGCACACTAAACACCTAATTACTAACTAATGAGTGTATTCCAACAGCTTTTAACACATAATCAACCAAGTAATCTTACTTAATGTGCAAATCCAAACACCCCTTTAAATCTGAATATCAACTTTTTTCAAAGCAAACCATATTAAGACTTAACCAAAGTGATTGAACTCTATCTAAGCATGCATACAAGTCCTATTTAAGCAGATTTAAGCACTCAAACATACATTTAAACACTTAACAAACAGAATCACAAAAAAGCACATAAAATTTCAGAAAGCTAAAATTTGAAAAGGAAAACAAGAGACTACCTAAAGGGTCCTACATCCAGGACCCTTAGTGGTTGAAAAACCACCTCCATATAGGTTGGGGCATATGCATAACTTTGTTGATGGGATTATGAGATTTTACTTAACAAAATGGGAAAAATTGTTTCTCCTTGAACCTGCTAATAGAGAAAAGGTAAAAGCTGTGTAAAAGAGCTTAAGGCTTGCTCCTAGCTTATAGATTAAGCTAGAAGAAAGCTTGAGCTTGTGGGTAAGGTTATAATAAGCTTAATAACAGGAAATGACCAAACCAATGGATATTTTACACTTGGGTACCCACTACACCAGAACAAGCCATGGTGTTATGGACATACACAAGGTTAAATACCATGAATCCAACACTCTGAATCAACATTGTATCAGATTTATATGAAAAAATTTTTATAAAAGAAAACTTTGAAAAAGAAACAGAAACTTTTGTAAACTTGAAAACTTTTGCTGAAATTAAACCAAACTTAACCAATAAACTTAAATCAACTGAAAATGTAAAGGGAACTCAATATTTCTCATCAGCAACACTTAAACCATTTATATTAATTCATAAACTGGCTTTACAAAGTTTGTGAAAAAGGAGAAAAATCAAGAACAAGAACTATGCTACGTCCTAAAGGCCTTTATATAGAGGCTTACAATGTGATTCTAGAAGTGATAAGAAGCTAAAACCCTAACACTTGAACTTCCAATCTTGCCCTTGGATGATTTTGAATTTTTCAGTCAAAAACAAAGCCATGTGATGTTCTTGGCATTTTGTGGGATGCTAGTGATGTAGAAGCAATCTAGGTCGTCCATTTTGCCTTTGGGAACAAGAAAATGTTCTTGGCTTATATGATGTTTAATCAAGAGTCTGGAAAGAATCAACAAAAAACCCTTTGATTTGGTTGATGTTGATCCTGGAAATAGTTAGGGTTTAAAGGAGGATTAAGAGGGGTTTTAATCCGTTTTGGGTTAATGTTTTTTTAAATTAAGTGTTTGGAGGGAGATTTAAACTGAATTAAGTATTCAGTTTATGGTGAGTGGAGAGTGACGTGGAGGAAGGGAGGTTTCTGATTGGTTGAAGGGTGTGAGTGGGTGAGGTGTCAAGCAGGGATTGGAGGATTTGTCTTAGGTTGTCTGGCAGGTTTGGCCCTTCTATTTTCATTCTTTGTTTAAGTTGTATAAAATGGCTATCAACGCCAAATTAACACACAACAACTTTTGGACTTTGGCAATTTTGGCACAACAAGTTTTGAAACTTGTTTTAAGGACTTAATATGCAATTCCTTCATATTCCAAGGACTGATTTTGACATGTCTTCATACTTCAAGGCCTTGACTTGTTTGTTGACTTCTTGAAGGACCATTATTGACAATTTAGATTTGATGAGGGACTAAATTTGCCAATTCTTCAAAGTTAAGGGTCCTTTTTGTAATTTTGACAAACTTTAGGGACCAAACTTGTAATTATGAAGATACAAGGGTATAAAGTGTCAATTCTTCAAACTTGGAGGACCAATCTTCAATATTCTTCAAATCTTCAAGGGTTTTCTTTGGAAAATTCTTCATTAGAGCTTGGTTCATCGTGCGGCTTCGTTTCCCGTGTTCGTTTTTGCATGATTCTTGTGATCTTTTGTCATTTTCTCAATATCCGTACCTAAAATACACAAGCAACAAACACAAGCATATATTTGGGTATTTTTGATGATATTTAATGCATTTTAAGCCCTATTTGGACGATGAGACTATGTATAAAAGCAGTCTCATCACTCCCCCATACTAAACCATTGCCGTGTCCTCACGCAATGCTAGAATAAAGTATCATAGCATCTCCAAAATTCAATTTTATTCACTTTATTGAAATAATAAACTAGCTATACTATTACTATTACTACTACTTGTGTTGTGGACATAATGTATGATTTTCATCGCAAAATGGGACGTTTAGGTTCATAGAATAAGAACACGTGAATGCTTCGTTAGAAATAATTTCATCGTCCTCGATTTTCACTCCAATTCCATGCTAAGCGTGCAATGAGATCATTGTCGTTATAAGTTAGTAATGCTAACACTACTCATATGCCCTAATTACGTACTTATTCTCCCATTATTCCTAAGTTGTATCTCTTATATTTTATTTTTGTCTTAATGATCACGAGGATACATTGTTTGACTTATGCGATAATAGAGATTTAGGTCTAAAAATAGAGTCTTAACGGTGTAACTAAGACCATTAAATCAATAACCCCTCCTAATAGATGACGATGTTAAAAAATTAAGTTGACAAAAAGAATCGATAAACACGGTTTTGAACATGAGAGTTATTACCAAGACTTTTATACGCCCCCTAACGGAAGGGCCTTATTATCTTTGGTTTACCTCCATCTTTTATTCAACTTCGCCATGAAGCTTTTATTATGACTTTGGTCTTGCCTTGCCTTTTATTATCCGCCTCATCGGTGGTTTTATTAGCCAAAGACGTATATCCTCACGCTAAGGCGAATTTTGGATTTTTAAAGCTTCGAAGATTAAGGCTTGATTCACTTTCAATTTTTGCATAGATTTTAGGCCTTGTGGGGCTTCAAATTGTTTGCTAGATTTAGGTGAGCACTTGAAATCTTATTATTGGGTGAAGCTTTCGATTATTCGGGTTGCCAATACTTCAAAACCGTGACGCTGGCGATACCTTAATGTCTTCTCAATTTAATTACACGGAAGCTACTAGAAAAGACTAGAAACCCAACAATCCTAACTAAACCGCTAAGTCAATATTTATTAAGCAAAAAATATTTACATGTGAAGGGAGAATAAGCAAACAACGAGAACACATGAGTTTTTGAAAGAATACAAGTACTCTACGTTTAGCATAGTAACTTATAATTAACTCTATCATTTCTCGTCCTCATTTAAGAGACTTAGCCTAATGTGTAGTTAAGGAATCAAAGCTAAGTGCTCAACACGCATGGTCGAGTCAAAAATTACTCTTATTCTCGCCATCGGAAAATCTACATTCGTGTCTTCAAACACTTATAAAAAATGAGAAAATTTTTAAAATTTGGCCATTTTTAGCCTTATTTTGCAACAAAACGATAACAACAAGATAAACTTTGGAAAGCGTGAAGGTTTGGCAAGGCAAGTATCTATTCACCCCCCATACTAAAGTTAAACATTGTCCTCAATGTTTCGAGTCTAGGGGTACAAACACCCCCATACTAGAGACGTAGTCGAATGCTTAATCTAGCATGGAAAGGGTGTAACCATTAAATTAATAGCCGTTTATGAAGTGTGCTAAAAACCTAAGGTTAGAAAATCAAAAGGATATCATGGATATTGAGAAATGTCTCCAAAGCAAACGATCGAGTGTTCCCATAAAACGAACACGAGAGGCTCCAATCGTGAAGATCATGATCTAAAAACCACAATTCATA
The DNA here is from genome assembly GCA_025667525.1 of Glebionis coronaria. Lineage (NCBI taxonomy): Eukaryota > Viridiplantae > Streptophyta > Magnoliopsida > Asterales > Asteraceae > Glebionis > Glebionis coronaria. Next base: position 151,291,301 of record CM046880.1, on the reverse strand, counting down.
AACAACCACGGAACAAAGGTTGGAAGGGCACGAATCCCCACACATAAGCTACATTAGAAAGTGATAATATGTACATAGGATAAGCATGGGACTCCCCCACGAGGCACCTCGTTTTTGATTACCGAGTCATGAGCTCGACTCGATCCCCTCAATACTAATTATCATTGGGGAAGGTGACTTGGTCGAGGTAGTTCAAGGATGGAACTTCCCCGCCAAAGTAGTGCTTCAACCTATGTCCATTCACCTTGAAGTTAGGACCATCATCTTGAGCTAGCTCGATGGTCCCATACGGAAACACTTGAGTCACGGTGAATGGACCGAACCAACGGGATTTCAATTTACCGGAAAAGATTTTTAATCTTGAATTAAAAAGTAAAACTTGATCCCCAATGTTAAAAACCCGGTTTTTAATTTTAGAATCATGCAACTTTTTAGTTTTCTCTTTATAAATCAATGAATTTTCATAAGCAATGTCTCTCAATTCATCCAATTCATTTAATTGCATTTTCCGGTGTTTTCCCGCGGTCTCCATGTCATCATTACAATGCTTTAGGGCCCAATAAGCCTTGTGTTCTAACTCGATAGGCAAATGACAATTCTTTCCATACACAAGCTTATAGGGAGTGCACCCAATGGGTGTCTTATGAGCGGTCCTAAAGGCCCATAAAGCATCGTCTAACTTATCCGACCAAGATTGTCGGTTTTCCCCCACGGATCTCTCCAAGATCCTCTTCAACGCTCGGTTTGAAACCTCGACTTGCCCACTCGTTTGTGGGTGATAAGCCGTAGAAAGACAATGTGTAACCCCATATTTCCTTAAGACTCTTTCGAATTGGTCATTACAAAAATGGGTTCCACGATCGCTTATGATCGCACGAGGGGTTCCAAACCGAGCAAACAAGCTTTTCAAGAACTTAACTACCACACGAGCATCATTAGTGGGCAAGGCCTTTGCCTCTACCCACTTAGATAGGTAGTCAACCGCAACGAGAATGTACTTATTACCACGAGATGATGGGAACGGCCCCATAAAGTCTATACCCCAAACGTCAAAGATCTCACATACTTGAATGATATTTTGTGGCATTTCATCTTTTTGTGAGGCTTTTCCTTGTCGTTGGCATGCATCACGCGACTTCACAAGAACTTGTGCATCTCGGTAAATAGTAGGCCAAAAGAAGCCGGCATCAAACACCTTCTTAGCCGTGAGATTAGCACCGTGGTGACCACCCGTGGGTCCCTCATGGCAAGCTCTAAGGATGTTAGAAGCTTCGGTGCCAAAAACACAACGTCGGATGATTTGATCCCCACAAGTTCGAAACAAGTAAGGGTCGTTCCAAAAGTAGAACTTGACGTCACGAAAGAATTTTCGTTTTTCTTGAGTCGTCATACCCTTAATGATGAAGTTACCCGCATGGTAATTTGCAAAGTCCGCAAACCATGGGGTGGAAGAATCAAGCTTAGAATTCACTACACCAAGTGTCTCGAGCGGAAATGTTTCGGTGATTTCCTTGGGTTCGTAAACACTTTGGTGAGGATCTTCCAAACGAGAGAGATGATCGGCCGCTAGATTCTCGGCTCCTTTTTTGTCAACGATTTTGTGATCAAATTCTTGAAGGAGGAGAATCCAACGAAGTAATCTCGGCTTAGCATCTTGCTTTGCCATGAGATACTTAATAGCCGAATGGTCCGTATACACTATGCATTTCGTCAAGACGAGGTAAAGTCGGAATTTCTCAAATGCATACACCACGGCAAGGAACTCCTTTTCCGTTGTAGTGTATTTAAGTTGAGCCTCGGTCATCGTCTTGCTAGCATAGTGAATAGGCAAGAAGTGCTTATCATGACGTTGCCGCAAAACGGCCCCAATAGCGTAATCACTTGCATCACACATAAGCTCAAAGGGGAGGTTCCAATTGGGAGCAACAAGGATGGGAGCTTCGGTAAGTTTCCTCTTAAGGATCTCAAAGGCTCGTACACAATCTTCGTCAAAGACAAAACGTGCCTCTTTTTCAAGAAGATGTGTAATGGGTCGAGAAATCTTCGAGAAATCCTTGATGAATCGTCGATAAAAGCCCGCGTGGCCTAGGAAACTCCTAACTCCCTTGACGGTTTTGGGATGAGGTAATTTGGCGATAACGTCTACCTTAGCTTGATCAACCTCAATCCCCGCTTTCGAGACCTTGTGCCCTAAGACGATTCCACTCTTAACCATAAAATGACATTTTTCCCAATTGAGCACAAGGTTGGTTTCCTCACAACGTTTTAACATTCTCTCAAGATTCGACAAACACGAAGTAAAGGAATCACCAAACACGGAAAAGTCATCCATGAAGACTTCCATCGTCTTCTCGATCATATCATGAAAAATAGCCATCATGCATCGTTGAAAAGTTCCCGGTGCATTGCAAAGTCCGAATGGCATTCTACGATAGGCAAACGTTCCATATGGACACGTAAACGTAGTTTTTTCTTGATCACGAGGATCGATGGGAATTTGGAAGTAACCGGAAAAACCATCTAAAAAGCAATAGAAATCGTTTCCCGCAAGACGCTCCAACATTTGGTCCATGAAGGGCAAGGGAAAATGGTCTTTGCGAGTGGCTTCATTCAACTTTTGATAGTCAATGCACACTCTCCATCCGGTCACAAGTCTAGTGGGAATCAACTCGTTGGCATCGTTTGGCACAACGGTCATCCCTCCCTTTTTAGGGACACAATGAATAGGACTCACCCAAGGGCTATCGAAAATAGGGTAAATCATTCCCGCGTCAAGGAGTTTAAGGACCTCTTTTTTGATGACGTCGTGAATTTTGTGGTTCACCCTCCTTTGACTTTGGATTGTTGGCTTGAAATCCTCCTCCATTAAGATTTTGTGGGTACAAAACTTGGGATCGATTCCCTTAATGTCGGATAACTTCCACGCAATCGCCCCTTTGTGATCCTTAAGAACATCGACAAGTGCGGTTTTTTCATCATCCGAAAGTTCCTTCGCAATAATAACCGGCAACTTGTCGTCCTCCTCCAAATAGACATATTCTAGGTGAGGAGGTAAATCTTTCAACTCGAGAATAGGTGGTTCCTCAAGTGAAGATTTGGGCTTGATACTCATAACCTCCTCGGGTGGAGGAAATGGGAAATCGTTGAGAAAATCCTTGATAATCGAGAAGTCCTCATTGTTGTCGAGGTCTTCGTCACAAGTACGTGGAACATCGAATTCTTCCAACGTAAAACCACCACCTTCAAAAGGAGTGAAGGTTGGTGTCGAATTATCAAGAATTGGATCTAACATAGTGGGATTGCCACTAGTTTCTTCATCACCAAACCCTAAAACTTCTTGTGAAAATTCCTCGCAAACCACGTCGATCATATCAACGAGGTTTATGGTAGCAACGGAATAAACATGAGAAAGTTGAGAATTTTGAGTTGCGTTTATAACAAGTTCCTCGTCGTTAAATCGTAAGGTGATCTTTCTAGCATGCACATCAATTAAAGCCATAGACGTATCTAAAAACGAACGACCTAAAATAAGAGGAACTTGAGGATCCGTGGGGATGTCAACAACAATAAAGTCTACGGGATAGTAGAACTTCCCCACTTTCACAATAACGTCTTCCGCCAAACCACATGCAAGAATCGTGGAATGGTCGGCCAACTCAATAGACATTCGTGAAGGAGTAAGATTAGGAAGATTGAGCGACTTGAAGATTGCAAGTGGCATCAAGTTAATGCTAGCACCAAGATCGGCCAAGGCATAGCATTCTTCCATATCTTGAATGGCACAAGGGATCAAAAATTTACCGGGATCACCGACTTTTTAAGGTATGCGATTAAGATAAACCGACGAACAACTAGACATTTGGTGCAATTTTTCCTTGTTGTTCAACATACTCTTAAAGTTAGCGGCAAATCGAGGCATCATGACCAAAGCATCGGCGAAACTCACATTAAAGTGCAAATCACGAAACATTTTCATAAAAAGCTCAAATTGGTAGTTGTCGCGCTCTTGTCGTTTCTCCTTCCCAAATCTCGATGGGTAAGGCAAGGGTGGTGTGGGTTGGGGCATATGCATAGCCTTTGGAATCTCGGGTTCCAATATGGGTGATGGGTCAACCGTAGGTGTGGCATGAGCGGTACTTTGTGGGGTTGAAATATGCTCCTTTTCGACCACCACCTCGGGTTCTTCCTCAATTTCCTCCACCGTTGGAGTAATTGGTTGAGGAGTCGGTTCCTTAAGTGTCTTACCACTTCGTGTGGTAATCACTTTCATCTCTCCCTTCGGGTTTGAAACGGTGTTACTAGGCAAACTACTCGAAGTAGAGGCTTTGTTCCCTATGACGGCTTCTAAAATGGCGTTAAGCTTAGCATCTTGACTATTAAACTTCAAATCTTGGCTAGCGGCTTTTTGGTCAATTCTTTGTTCAATCCTAGCATGACTTTGCTCTATCTTGTTGTTTTGACCTCGAATTTGGTTAGCAAAATCATTTTTCAATTCATTTCTCATGGCTAGATTTTCCTTAACAAAATTAGCTAACTCCTTGGTGTTCTTAGCCGTGTCCCTAGCTTGATTAGCCAATTGCTCTTGTATATTTTCCAAAATCTTATCATTTGTCGTAGCGTAATTCACAAAGTCCATTGGAAGTTCTTTAGTGTAAACATTTTGAAGACCTTGACTCGTGTTTTGAAAATTACGGTTTTGATTTTGATTTTGCAATTGGCTACTACTACTCCCTTGATTCCCATAGTTGTTATTACCCTTGTAATTGTTCCTTTGATTGCTTTGGTAACCAACTTGATTGTTTCGATAATTGTTAGCTTTTTGATTTGGTGAAAAACCCGGTGGAGTCAATTGATTAGTGCGAGGAACTTGACCGTTTTGGTTATAAGTTCCCGCGGCCGCGAAGGCACTCGAAGTGTTACCACCGTTGGTAATGCACTCGGAATAATCGTGAGCTCCACCACAATACATACAAGAAACCTCAACCGCTTTAATCGTAGCGGGAGCGGGTTGTTCACCAACTTTAAACTCAACTAACAATCCTTTCACTATATCAAAAATTTTGTTCTCCAAATTAGCCTCGACTTGGCAAGCATCAACGGTGTGTGACAATGAAGGCGAAGACGAAGACGAAGTCTTACGAACACTCGACGTGCTACGAGGACAATACACCTTAGACCTATTCTCAATGATTAACAATGCTTCCTCGACCGTTTTACACAAAAAATTACCACCCGCGGCGGCATTAAGAGAATCACGCTCATGATCGTTCAAGCCATTGTAAAACGTGTCTATTTGATGCAAGTAGGAAAAACCATGATGAGGACATTCGTGCAACATTTCCTTAAATCTATTCCAAGCCGTTGAAAAACTCTCATTATACTCTTGCGAAAACTTTGAAATCTCGTTTTTCAAGTGCGTAGTCTTAGAGGGCGGAAAAAATTGGTTCACAAATTTTGAAACGAGATCCTTCCACGTCAATATAGAATTGGGTGGCTCTTTCTCTCACCAAATTTTTGCGGGCCCCGCTAAGGAATACGGAAAAAGCATCATCTTAATCGAGTCGTTTGAAACATCCTTAAACTTGCATGTGGCGGTGAGACGATTAAATTGGCGAATGTGGTTATGAGGGTTGTCCTTTTCGTCCCCTCGAAACTTGTTGTTTTGAATCATGGACAATAAACCCGTCTTAACCTCAAAATTCTCCGCAAGGATAGCGGGAATCACAATCGCTTCTCCATAACCCTCGGTGGGTGCTTGAAGCAACTCCATCATAGTTCGATTAGCCATGGGTGCTTCTTTCACTATAATGGGTTCGTCAATAGGAGACTCCTCACTAGTAGGAGTGAGTGATTTGTTTCTTCGTTTACGAGCACGTCTTGCTTTAGAGCGAGTTTGCATAAACATCACGTACAAAGAGAAGGCGAGCAAAGAAGATTCTTTTTGGTGTTTTTACTTTTTCAAATTTTTTTTGTGGTTTTTGATTGTTTTTACTTTTTTAGATTTTTGGAATGTATTAAGTAGACCAAAATCTACAAATCTCCTCCTTAATCAAATCTCTCGATTAACGAAGCCTCAAGGAATGAAAACGAACACGTGAAGTGAACGCCTTCGATGACTTTAGAACGATGGTGGAACACCAAATCGTTCAAGAGGGTTAAATCAAATAGAAACCAAGAAAATATATATGATACTTAATAATACTTTGGGCGGCAAAACCCTCGATTAGCTTTCAAAATCAAAATACGCACAAGCAAGCGGAGGAAACGAGGCGGCGCGAAGCACTTAAGAGCCTTTTTCCTTTAGGTCGTGAAATACAACCGCCTTATACCCACCTTATAGTTTGTATTTCTCAAAATCGAGCTTCACGAAAGTATTTATCTATTTTTGCCTTTTTCTTTGGTTTGAGATTCGAATAGAATGATTGGGTAATGACCTCCCAAGTCAAGGTTGTGATTTCTCACGTATTTGGAGTACTTGTAAATTTATTGTTCTACGTATACAATATAGTAATAGTATTCACAAAAAACGAAAAACCGATAATACGTATTAGTAGAGTGCTACTAATACAATTAGCTAATTATGGCTATATATAAAAACAACAATGGTTCAACCAAAACACAACACGCCTCCCCGGCAGCGGCGCCAAAATGATGTTGGTGTTTTGTACACCTTTAGGATAAGGATGCACAAAGTAGGGCAAGTGCACGACGATTTAGGAAAACCGTGTGTGAATGACCCCAAGTAAGTGAGTTCGTTCTCGAGGAGGCAAGTGCGTTGTGTTAAGAGTTGATTAATGTTTGTGATTATATTGATTGAGAAAGAAATGGGATTAGAAGAGAAAGACGGTTATGAAAACGGATTAAACTACGACGAAAAAAAGCGAAAACGTAAAATCGTAAATAGTGCCAAAAATAAAATTTTAACCTAAAAATTCCTAAAAATTACTAAAAATCCCCAATAATATTCTAAGAGTTTACAAAAAATCCAAACTTGCTAAAACCTTTTAATTAATTAGAAAATGACTTTTTAATGCTAATTAAAGCCCTAAAAATCACTTTTAATTATTAAAAAGCCCTAAACAAGATTTTATAGTTTGTAAACCTCAAAAATATCCTAATTAAGCTAAAAACTATTTTTAAAAATTTTAAAACCAAATTTAACTATTTTTAAACACATAAAAACTATTAAAATGTATTAAATCTTAAATTAATTCTAGAAATTAATTGAAAAACCTAAAAAATATTTGGAAAGTGACAAAACTCCTAATTTAATGTCCTTAACCTAGGAAAAATGTAAAAACAAGAAAAAATAAAACTTCAAATTTTAATAATTAAATAATATTAAAATATTCAAAAAAATAAAAAGTTTGTAAATAAATTCTAAAAAATTTCCAAAAATCCTAAATAATGTGACTAAAACAAAAATGCAAACCAAATTTTCAGAAACCTAATTAATAATTTGATATTAAATTTTAACGTTGCTTTAAAACCCTAAAATCCTATAAAATTAAAAATAAGCTAAGTTGAAAACCTAATAAGCTGTAAACCTCAAAAATATGATTAGAAACCTAAAAATTATTTTTCCAGATTTTTAAATCACTTTTTACTATTTTTAAAAGACTTTCTAAAAATTAAACTTAAAATAATCCTAATAAATAAAATAATAAAGGGAAAAAATTACTTTTTGCTCAGAAAAGTCAACAACACTAATATAATCCTAAGAAAAATGTTAAACAGATAAATCCTCAAAGAAATAAGCCAGGAAATGCTTATTTATAAGCTGTTACTTAAATAAGCTACAAAACAAAAACTAGTTAAATAAGTAATGAAATCAAACAATAACGTAAAAAGTCATCTGGATCACTGGTAAGCACGCTACTCCTTGGAACGCAAGGTCGCGTGTTCGAGTCCAGGCAGGGTGAACTTTTTGCAAAAGTTTTCCTTTTTTTTTTTACTTTTAAAACTCAAACTAGGTACTTAATTAACTCCTAAAACTCAAACACAATCCAAAATACCAAAGATTAAGCTAAATAGAACCAAAAACGTGCTCAGTTAAGCACAACTTTCTGATGAACACACAAGTGTTTATTCACTTGTGCAGTTATGATCAAGAGGGCTTGATCTTGCTTTTTGGTGGTGTTTTTGATGGAACAAAGGCACCCTTGTACTCTTTGGAGTACAAGGAGTCAAAACAAACACAAATTAAGCAAGTACACACAAGAATCAAGCACAAAATATCAAATCAAGGTTACTGATATACTTAGCACAAGTTGCTGGTGCAATTGACACACAAGTGAGATTCAAAGGCTCCAAATATGCATACAAGTCAATCAACTAGCAAATAGATAATGCACAAACCTAGAACAAGCCTACTTCTAGCAGATTTAACACTTGGAAGCACCAATTTCACACAAGCAAGCAGAAATCAAGCAGTGACTGATTTTTAGCTCTATCTTCAAAATTTTATCATGCAAAGTGTTCAAAACTTGTTCAAACTGAAACTTAAGCACACTAAACACCTAATTACTAACTAATGAGTGTATTCCAACAGCTTTTAACACATAATCAACCAAGTAATCTTACTTAATGTGCAAATCCAAACACCTCTTTAAATCTGAATATCAACTTTTTTCAAAGCAAACCCAATTAAGACTTAACCAAAGTGATTGAACTCTATCTAAGCATGCATACAAGTCCTATTTAAGCAGATTTAAGCAGTCAAACATACATTTAAACACTTAACAAACAGAATCACAAAAAAGCACATAAAATTTCAGAAAGCTAAAATTTGAAAAGGAAAACAAGAGACTACCTAAAGGGTCCTACATCCAGGACCCTTAGTGGTTGAAAAACCACCTCCATATAGGCTGGGGCCTATGCAAAACTTTGTTGATGGGATTATGAGATTTTACTTAACAAAATGGGAAAAATTGTTTCTCCTTGAACCTGCTAAGAGAGAAAAGGTAAAAGCTGTGTAAAAGAGCTTAAGGCTTGCTCCTAGCTTAAAGATTAAGCTAGAAGAAAGCTTGAGCTTGTGGGTAAGGTTATAATAAGCTTAATAACAGGAAATGACCAAACCAATGGATATTTTACACTTGGGTACCCACTACACTAGAACAAGCCATGGTGTTATGGACATACACAAGGTTAAATACCATCAATCCAACACTCTGAATCAACATTGTATCAGATTTATATGAAAAATTTTTGATAAAAGAAAACTTTGAAAAAGAAACAGAAACTTTTGTAAACTTGAAAACTTTTGCTGAAATTAAACCAAACTCAACCAATAAACTTAAATCAACTAAAAATGTAAAGGGAACTCAATATTTCTCATCAGCAACACTTAAACCATTTATATTAATTCATAAACTGGCTTTACAAAGTTTGTGAAAAAGTTGAAAAATCAAGAACAAGAACTATGCTACGTCCTAAAGGCCTTTATATAGAGGCTTACAATGTGATTCTAGAAGGGATAAGAAGCTAAAACCCTAACACTTGAACTTCCAATCTTGCCCTTGGATGATTTTGAATTTTTCAGTCAAAAACAAAGCCATGTGATGTTCTTGGCATTTTGTGGGATGCCAGTGATGTAGAAGCAATCTAGGTCGTCCATTTTGCCTTTGGGAACAAGAAAATGTTGTGGGATGTTGATCTTGCTGTCCATTTTTGTTTGAGAGTGAATAGTGGGGCAGGGGAGGTTTGGAGGGACATGTGAGGTGATGGTGATGGGTGTTTAAGGATGGTTTTAGGCTTATATGATGTTTAATCAAGAGTCTGGAAAGAATCAACAAAAAACCCTTTGATTTGGTTGATGTTCATCCTGGAAATAGTTAGGGTTTAAGGGAGGATTAAGAGGGGTTTTAATCCGTTTTGGGTTAATGTTTTTTTTAAATTAAGTGTTTGGAGGGAGATTTAAACTGAATTAAGTATTCAGTTTATGGTGAGTGGAAAGTGACGTGGAGGAAGGGAGGTTTCTGATTGGTGGAAGGGTGTGAGTGGGTGAGGTGTCAAGCAGGGATTGGAGGATTTGTCTTAGGTTGTCTGGCATGTTTGGCCCTTCTATTTTCATTCTTTGTTTAAGTTGTATAAAATGGCTATCAACGCCAAATTAACACACAACAACTTTTGGACTTTGGCAATTTTGGCACAACAAGTTTTGAAATTGTTTTAAGGACTTAATATGCAATTCCTTCATATTCCAAGGACTAATTTTGACATGTCTTCATACTTCAAGGTCTTGACTTGTTTGTTGACTTCCTGAAGGACCATTATTGACAATTTAGATTTGATGAGGGACTAAATTTGCCAATTCTTCAAAGTTAAGGGTCCTTTTTGTAATTTTGACAAACTTTAGGGACCAAACTTGTAATTATGAAGATACAAGGGTATAAAATGTCAATTCTTCAAACTTGGAGGACCAATCTTCAATATTCTTCAAATCTTCAAGGGTTTTCTTTGGAAAATTCTTCATTAGGGCTTGGTTCATTGTGCGGCTTCGTTTCCCGTGTTCGTTTTTGCATGATTCTTGTGATCTTTTGTCATTTTCTCAATATCCGTACCTAAAATACACAAGCAACAAACACAAGCATATATTTGGGTATTTTGATGATATTTAATGCATTTTAAGCCCTATTTGGATGATGAGACTATGTATAAAAGCAGTCTCATCAGCAACCAATGCTTGATTTCATTCCACATTCTCTGTCATGACACTCAAATCCCATCCACCTGCTCCATCTCTCCCCTGCATGGCTACCATAGCCTTAGCACCAGAATCATCATCTATGGTTTCCTTCCTATAGATGTTCCCAGTCTTAGGTCCTCTGCATTCCCTAGCAAAATGACCCTTCTTGCCACAGTTGTAGCATTCAACCTTTTTTTGTCAAACCCAGCCACATCAGAGGGATTTATGGAGATCTTCTTCCCATACTTCTTGTAAAAACCTGTTAGCTCTCATACTAAGCAGAGCCATGTTCCACTTGATATCCATCTCCTCCAGTCCTTGCTTACTGATTTGACTCAGATCTTCGTGTAACACAGTAGATCCTTGTGGCCCTTGGGATGCTATAAATGCACAAACAGTGTCAAGACTAAATGTTGCAGGCCTTTCTTCATCATAAGATGATCCAGACCTGGTAGCAGGGGAATAAGTAGCAGGGCCTACTTCGATTCCACTGCCTTTGGAGATTCCACTGCTTTGAGATATGAACGCCATGTTAGCAGGGGAATCAGAAGATCCACTTGAGTTGGTGGGAATTGTAAATTTTGACTTCATCTCATTGACAACAGGTTCAAAAACTTTTAAGTTATTGTATATGTCATCAATGTTCTTGTTATCTAAGTCATCCTTATTCTGCCAAATAGCTTTGTAGACAAACCATTCCTTCTGAAGGCTGTTAAGGAACATGGTATTCACCTGCTCACTTGACACTTCAATATCGAAGAACTCCAACTGAGCCACCATATCTTGAAGCCTGTTGTAAATAGCGCCAATTGATTCATCACCAATTTCTTTGAAAGAAGCAAAATCATCAAGCATTTGATTCTTCTTCTTCTTCTTTGTGGCTTCATTTCCTCCAAAAGTTGTGCCTATGTCTTCCCATAGTTCCTTAGTTGTTTTGTACTTTCTGAATCTTAGTTGATGTCTATAAGGTAGAGCCAATAGCAATGAACTGTGAGCTCTGACATCATGCCTTCTGGCCAGTATTTCCTTATCACAAAGAGCAGCAGATTTCTTCTTGTCCTTACCACATTTGGAACTTTCACCTTTCTCTTCTTCCTTGCCATCTTCAACAACCATCATTTTGTTGAATTGATCACCAAACTCTATGAACTCCCAAAGAAGATAGTGTTCCATTTTGAGGTATTGTTGGATTCTGAATTCCCATAGTTCAAAGTTTTCAGGATCCAGCATAGGTAGTTTGAGGTTATTGTGGTTGTTGCTGTTTGAGGAAGAGTCTAAAGACATGGTTGAAATGAGGGTTTTGTTCTTGGTATAGACAAAGTTTCTCAACAAGCTCTGATACCACTTGTTGATCCCAAACTCAGATCTTAAACCTTAATAGCTCGTTTAAGGGTTGTGATAGAAAGAATGAATTCAATCTAACACTAGAGAAACTTTGCAAGGCAAAGTGACTAAACAAGATGCGGAATATAGTGTTTAGCACAAGAACAAACTGATCAAAGAAAACGTTAAACTTTAATATATCAAAGATATACGAATACCCAATAATGGTATTAGGGTTAAAAAAACCTTAAAGTATGAAATGAAAGACAATAGAGAAAGACACACATTGCATGATAACCTAGTGAGTCCTTTTATAGGCATAAGGACTCACGTACAAGATTACTACTAACAAACTTGGAAAGTATCTCGGAATAGTAACATAAACGCGTAAAAATCTATTCCAAGTTTATCTCTAGCGGCAGGGCCTTTGACTTCAGCAGGGGAACCAATCCCCCTGCCTTTGTTATTTGGCAGGGGGAACTTACTCTAGCAGGGGGACAAATGACCAACTAGCAGGGGTAACAAATATACATAGATTTATTCCCAACAGAGTCCTGGGCTCCTTCTACTGCTTGGGAGCTTACGGTTTCATGTTCTATTTCACTCTCGATGGGGGTTCTTTTCACCCTTCCCTCACGGTACTACTTCGCTATCGGTCACCTAGGAGTATTTAGCCTTGCAAGGTGGTCCTTGCTGATTCACACGGGATTCCACGTGCCCCATGCTACTCGGGTCAGAGCATAAGCTAGTGATGCTTTCGGCTACTGGACTTTCGCCATCTAGGGTACAACATTCTACTACTTCGCCTAGCAGTACGACGCTTGTATTGCTCTCCCACAACCCCGTTTTCACGGTTTAGGCTGCTCCTATTTCACTCGCCGATACTACGGGAATCGCTTTTGCTTTCTTTTCCTCTGGCTACTAAGATGTTTCAGTTCGCCAGGTTGTCTCTTGCATGCCCATGGATTCAGCAGCAGTTTGAAAGGTTAACCTATTCGGGAATCTCCGAAACTATGCTTATTTTCAACTCGCCGAAGCATTTCGTCGCTTACTACGCCCTTCCTCATCTCTGGGTGCATAGGTATCCACCGTAAGCCTTTCCTCGTTTGAACCTCGCCCTTATTTTTAAGGCTATGCCATCCTAAGGTGCTGCTAAATGGATGGATCTTATCAACGTCCATGAATGATAAATAATAGATTGAACCGCCGAATCGGAAAAATTGGGTGCTATCATATAGCTTTGTATCGGCTAAGTTCACGAGTTGGAGATAAGCGGACTCGAACCACTGACATCCGCCGCAGGGTAAACCACCGCCTCTTAGGTCCCCCGACTGATTCTAGCATAGAGGCCAACGATAAACAATAACTCCCCCCCCCCCCCCGAACACAGCTTACAACTTTCATCATACTGTGCTCTCCAAAGAGCAACTCTTCTCAAAATCTCACTTAAAAGGTGCTGAATTGGAATCCCATTCTAATTCTAACTAAGGATTCTTGTGGTTCCGGAGGATCCAACTACAATAGAACCAGAAACGGAGAGCTTTCCCCCCTTTTCCGCCGACTCTTTGGCGCTGGTTTTAAGAATGAGTGATTGCCCTTCTCCGACCCTTACTCCCCAACCTAAGAGTGGACAGCTAATGCGTTCCACTTATTGAACATGGTTCTATGGTCGGTCCGTGACCCCTGGATGCCGAAGGCGCCCTTGGGGTAATCTCGTAGTTCCTACGGGGTGGAGATGATGGGTTCGGTCCATGGATTTTCTTTCCTTTTGCCGCATTTCGCTCAAAGGGTTGAAGGGAGATAGTGCATCAAGCTGTTCGCAAGGGTTGTAACACCTGGTAATTTTCCCTACTTTGTAAAATGACTATTTTACCCTTTGACTTTTTATTTAGTCAACTATGTGATTTAACTGTGTTGGAACCGGGAAGTTATCCCGCGTTTTCTGAAAAACTGTTTGCTGACGAGTAATGGCCCGACTCTGTGCTCAGTCATTATTCTGAACATTTTCTGTGAACCTGACCAAAGTGCTGAGACGGTTAATGAATTGACGATAATCCATGAGATTATTCGTTATCTGTGAATTATGTGCTTAACTGTTTAGTTTTTAACAGTGAGATCATATTTTCTTGAGCAGCGTATTTAAATATTTCTGTATATATTTATATATGCCTGTATTTTAGTATTTTGCTATTTATAGTAATAAATCGTATTTACTGTGAATATTTAATTAACGTATCGCGTTTTCGTATTTTACGTCGTTTTTACGTTTAACCGTTGTTAACATGCATAAAATACTTTGCCAACTATAAAATGTCAGTTTTCGTCGAAAAATCATAAATTTAATATATTTCGTCAAATTTTTAAGTTTTACATAATTTTTAACTTAACTATATACTTTTTGATATTTACCTAAAACTAACTAACCTTTTTACCTTAAACATTTTAACTAATTACCATAGTAAAAATTTTGAATAATTTATCCTCATTTGGGACCCCCATAACCGGCCAAAACATGCACCATGTGCATGGCCTTACACTTTGCCATTCTAAGCTTAAGGTTATAAACCTTACACCCTTTAACTTATTAACCAAAAACCCTTCCATTATTTCACTTACACACTTCACTTCACCTCAAACAAAAAACACACATCTCTTCCTTTCTCTCTCAAAACACACGGCACAAACACACCTACACATTCCACCATTGTTGATTTTTAAAAGCTTCATTTTACCAAGAATTAACACAAAACAAAATCACCCTAGAGCTTGTATAAGCATAAACAAGAATGGTCTTTCTTGGTTTGATGATTTGAGTAGTTTTTGGGTTGAAGTTTTTGAGTAGAGTTCTTGTTGATTATTAGTGGGTTATATTGTAGATCGGGTCGTTGTAGTTACGTAGAATCGTTACACAAGGTTACTTCTTAAACCTTTTTCATCTTTTCATTTTCCATGCATAATCTTTGTAGATCTATGCATGCATGTTACTCATCAAGTATTTTCTTGAAATAAAATGATAAAAACTATTTTTGGTCATGAAATATTTTAAGATTTGTGGAAAGTGTGGATCTATTAGATCCATACATGAAAATGGGTTAATTGAAAGATTTGTGAAAAATATAAGTATGTATATTTTGGATTTGTGAACTTGAAGAAAAATCTTTGATTTTGTTGATGTTTATGAAAAATTAGAAGGAACTAGTAGTGTTACTACTAGTGGTTACGCTTGAAAATGGTCGAAAGAGAGTTTTTACGGAAAGCATACAATCTGTCCGACTTTTGTAAGAGGCGTAGAGAGTCGTAAAAATTGTTTTGACACTAGTTTACTACGAGATTATGAAAATATAAGTTAATACGTTCGTTTCGATATATTATGGGCTAAAAACGGAGCTAAAATGAGTAAGTTGTGGTCGTTTGAATTTCGTTGTCGAAAAACTTAATTTTTGAAGAACAACACTATAAGTGGTTGCTGTCCAGATTTTTAAAGTGGTCGAAACGACATTTTCGAGTTAAACGGAGTTGTTTTAAGTGTCGAAATGGTTACTAAATGGTATGTATGAATGTTGGACTTGTTTTGTAAAAGCGTATTAGCTCGAAATGTGAATACTTGTTGTACTATTGAAAGTTTGAACATTGGAAGTGGAAATTGTTACTATTGTGAAAAAATGACTTGTTGAATTGTTGGCGATTGAGAAATTGTTGAAAATAGGGGTTTTAGGACGAGATTTGAGTATTTACTAAAAATGGCAAATTTTTATGTGACGCCGAAAGGCTGCCGAATTTTCGTTAGAAATCGTATAGGAAAATTTGTTAAGATAAATTTTGGTAAATTAAAATTTACGCCGAAAGGCTGTCGAAATTTCGTCGAGTCAAAAATAAATATTTTTGCGTAAGTATATATATACTATAATGTTTATAACGATATAACATTTACAAGTCACAATTTTAACAACAAAATATATACTTGATTGATGAGTAACGTACGTGATGAACTTTTATGACTTATTTGCTAGCGCCTACACTATAGTATTATATTTAGGTTGTTGCTAGAGTTGCTCGCTACTATTTGATCTTACTTGTGCGGTTTGAATCATTGCTTAAGGTGAGTTTATAGATCCCTCTTAAACTATTTTGTATGTTTAATGTTTTGGGATGTGATAAATGCTTTGACGACTTGCTTCTGGACACAAGTAAAACTTGATTTCTGTGAACGCTTTGTGAACACTATTTATGAGATAGCTTAAGTTGCTTTAGCCATAGTCCCCACTATCATGAATCGTTAGTTACTCTGCTGGAGTAAGCTCTTATGTTACGGATAGATCTATTGAGGGTTGACAACCTCCACTCGGGCATTCTGACGCCGGACGAGTGTGTACCATTTGTATGAACGGAGTCATATTGGCTAGGTACTCCATTGGGGCAAAATTTATGTATGCAATCTATTGTATGCACTATATCACTAGTTTCGATGTCACGAGCTTAGCTATCATAAATATTGTGAACACCCAATTTATCCTACACTTGGCACTATATCTCCTATAGTTGCACGTGTACATGAAATGAAATCTGAAATTGAATGACTATGAACTTTTACTTGAAACCTATATTCTCACCAACTTTATGTTGACCCAATTTAGCATTTATCTCAAGTAATTGATGATGAGTTGTATCTGCTGTGTGAAGTACTTGGAGTCCGTATGCATTTCTTGGCCATCTTTGGACATTTATTTACTTATGCTTTTGAACTATTATCTCGTTGATGTTTAAAACTTTTACATTCCGCTGCACTATCTTTTGAAACTGAGACCTTTTGTACTGTGATGATTTTAATTTAAATTCAACGAGGTATTTTTATAAAACGTCTCATTTAGAGTCGTTCTCTTGTACCTTGAACTATGATACAATGATGTAACAGCCCCCGAGCTTCACCGCTTCCGCATATCACATTTTGGGGTGTTACAGAATTGGTAATCAGAGTCTTGGTTATAGAGAACTAGGTTTGCATCTTAGGCCTAGACTATAACCGATGTGGCTACTTGTTACTCTGTATATATATGTGTACTACGTAATGTATTACGTAGGATAACACTATGAGTAATATGTAATATATATTATGTAATACATAATATGTATTATATACATATGCATTTCGCTGATTTGCATACTTTAATTTCTATACATCATTATTTCATGCATACCCTACAACTACTCTAACGCGTGAATGGTTGTTGTAGGATATGTCATCGCATACTATCACGTATCATTTCGATTACATATATAGTCTGATTCTAATCTAATCACCATTTTCGGTGTTATTTTTGGTTTTGTTTTGATCTTTGGTATTTAATCAAAACTCTTATTTTACGACTATGTACTTGATATTTTGATTATGAATGGGAATTTAACTTTATGACTTTGACCAGTGACTATCTTTTCTGTGATTGTTGTACTGTTAAATTCTGCATTCTATTTTAGCATAGGAAATATATAACGTGTATATTCGTGCTTGAACCTTATTTGAATTGTTGTCTTAACGCAGAGAAACAATGGTGAACACATGTAACGGAATGAGTGACGCTCAATTGGAAGCACTGATTACGCAACGAGTGACTGCTGCACTGGCAAACGTTTAAGCTAACAACAACGTGAACGAAGCACCACCGAACAATGTTGACAATCGACCGCCTAAGCCGTTTACTTACAAGGACTTTAGGAGTTGTGACCCTTTGACTTTTAATGGTACTGAAGGAGCTGTCGGATTAGCTCGTTGGGTCGAAAAGATGGAAGCTGTGTTCCGTGTTAGTGGATGTGCTGTTGAGAACCAAGTGACTTATTCTACTTGTACTTTAGCTGCTGGAGCGTTGACATGGTGGAACACCCATGTGCAGACGGCTGGAGCCGAGGAGGCGTATGGAATGAGTTGGGAGGAACTTAAGAAGTTGTTGACTAAGGAGTATTGTCCTCGTAATGAGATTCAGAAAATGGAAATCGAATTGTGGAACTTGACTGTGAAGAACAATGACATTGGTACGTACACAAGGAGGTTCCAAGAATTGTGTTTGCTATGTCCTGGAATTGTTCCGGATGAAGAGAAGAAGGTTGAACGCTATATTTGGGGTTTACCGGGTAGAGTTCAAGGGAATGTGACATCGTCTGGACCGACAAAAGTTAGTGATGCTATAAGGATGGCTCACAGTCTGATGGACCAAGTTGTTCGAGCAACTGCTGGGAATGCCGCGGACAACAAGAGAAAGTGGGGGAATATGTTGATCCCAAACTTAGATCGATTAGCTTTGTGTATACGAGATTAGGTCAAGTATAACACGTAGAGAAACCTTTGTTATATGCTTTGTGAATCTAAGTATTATGCGGAATTTAATACTTAAACAAGAACACAAGATGTAAACTAAACTTTCACTTTGATTATGAATGTCGAACTTGCTTACAATGTAAGATGTTTACGAATGAAAACTTAATGAAAACTTGATACTAAACATTAACCTAAAGGCCTTCTTTTATAGACTAAGAAGCCTTGTACAATAAGCTACGTATCAACTATTCTAGGTAAAGATAAACATAGAAAATACATTGTCGTTTCTATCCTTACTAGAAGTATTATAGAACATAATAAACGTGTAGCTTATATCTTCCATCAGTGCTTGTCTTCAATCTGTCAACGCTTGACTTTAACTTGTCAACGCTTAAGCTGTCAGCGCTCACTTTGCTCTTGTCAACGCTTGAGTTGTTCTTTTTAGCGTTCAGGTGATCTGGCCTTAATTTATTCCCAACAATCCTCCCCTAAACTTGATATCCACTCTTATGATCAAGTTTCTGAATAATCATTAAGAACTTGGAGGAGTCTGACAAACCTTATCATATTGGTAATAAATAAATATGATTAAATTCTTTGCCACGTCACTTGTATAATCTATCTCCAACTGGGTGTCCTTCATCTTTTCCAAAACAGCCTTGGATATGAAATACTGAGCATCTACAAGTAGATACTCAGCAAACTTTGTAGAACTCAAATGGTATACACCAGCAGCTGAATATAACCTCCATTGAAGACCACTGAGGTCATCCTGAAGATCCTTCCATATTTCAGGATCTTCCTCATTTGTCCCACATATTCTTTTGAATGTGGTCCAAAGTTTTATTCCATTAGCTGAAGTTGGTGCTTCAGCCTCATACTTGGTCTCCAGCAACCTCCAAAGGTCCACCAAGTCTTCTCTATCACAACTTGCAAATAAAGATATGAGAGTGGTAAAAGTGTGTACCTCCTTGCCATATCTTCCAATCTTCTAGAATCCACATTCATCCTCATCATAACTCACAATTGGATTCCTGGAATCTAATGGTAACACATGCACCATATCTGAAGCTTCTAATGGGGAGAGCTTGAGGCTCTTTCTAATAACTGCTTCACTTGGATATAGTTGATTCATATCTTTTGGAAATTCAAGTGTAAATCCCTTCTTCACTGGCCTGGGAACTATCATAGCTTTCTTGATTTCCATCTCTTCTGCAAGTTGCTCCTTTCTTTCATCTGAAAGAAGTCTGAAAGTGTTTTCTTCCTGCACTTTCACCCAAATAGGATAAGCCCTATGTTCCAACTCATCAAATGTCAAAGCCTTCAGCTTCTGATGTGTCCAACCAACTCCATGACATCTGAGCAACATAAAGTAGAGCTTCCTTCTATCCCTTTTCAACTCAGAGAGAATATTGCTTGCCTTGTGCTTCAAAATCACCTTACAATCCTTCTGAACTCTAAGAAGAATCTCCAAACCCCATATTTGATCTGAAATGGTCATGTCTGGATTATTCATGCAGCTTTCTTCCCAAGAATTGTACATCTGAACCACCTCTGGCATATCAAAGTCAATCTGCAACTTTAAATCTCTCAACTTTTCCCTAGCAAGCTCATCACCATACTCAAGCCTTTCTGGTTCAATAATCATCACACTTGAGTCTGAGCTATCTCCATCACTTTCATCTTCAGAAGTCACAACAAATGGTGACTTTTCCTTTTCACCTTGTTCCATCATTTGCTCAGCCAATCTTCTATCAAATTCAACCTGGGCTGCATTCTTTGGAACAATCTCTTCTACCAATATCCCCTTACCCTTATCTGATGTTGCAATGGTTGGTAAGGTAGATGGTAATACCTGAGTAGGAACATCCTTGATGATAGATGATGACTGGAATACATCACCTCCATATGCAGATCTGTCAACGCCCAAATTTCCTCTATCAGCGCCCAAAATACTTCTATCAGCGTCCAAATTTGTCTTGTCAACGCTCAAATATTTTCCCTCAGCGCCTTGTGTAACCTCTCTCAACATAGCTGTAAATGATAAATTTAGATTGGTTGGAGAGATTAAGGACGTATCAAAACCTGTTTGTTCCTTCAAAGTAGTAAGAGCTTCAGCAACATCCATTGATTGACCATCTTGACTGCTCTTATCACTCAGATTTCTTTGATCTTCCTCCCCTTTGGAAGACTCCTCCATACCCCTCCTAGCATGACCACTCTCCAAAACAACAATCCTCTCCCTCAATTCCTTGATTTCAAGGCCTTGTGAGCTGACAATTTGTACTAAGTCTGCATCATGCTTTTGCAAGCTAATGCAGACAGCCGTCAATTCCAAAAGAGTCATTGGTTCCAGTCTGCCCTCTTCTGAAATGGGGATTTGACCACCCAAGTCAGGTTCATTGGGCATGGATGAGGACTTAATTATGGTGGGACTACCTTGGCCAGCTTCTAAGCCAGAACCAATAGTCCCAGCCTCATCCAGGTCACCAGCCACACTTGTGGTGGTGGTTCTCTCTGCTTTATGGCTAGGACCACCAGAGGAGAACTCTCCAGTAGTCCTTTGGCGTTTGATCAACCTATATTCAGGTGGTGTGGAAGATGGTGTGGAAGAATGGGTAGATGTGGGTTGGTTAAGGGGTGTTTGGGATTGTGATGGTTGGGTGTCAGCGTGGCAAATAGGCACATCAACGCCAACATTTGATGTGTCAGCGTCAAAGGGTTCTTGGTCAAGTTGCATTTGTTCAGGTGAGGGTAAAGGTTCAGGAATAGGTTCAAGTTGTGGGTGAGGGTCAATTTGAGGTTGGGGGTCTGGTTGAGGTTGTGCTGCTGCAATAACAGCAAGCATGGCTGGGGTTAAAGGTAAGTCTCTATGAGGTGGTGAATCCATCTTGGTAAAAATAGCTTTCTTTTGTTCAGGAATTTTATAAAAATCATTGTGATCCCTTGAACAATATCTTTGATCATCAAAAATCATTTGCAGAAAACGGGGATAAGCCAAAGTCATTTTTGTCCCCTTGTTTTTACACATCCCTTCAAAAATCATTTTAGAATTGTTATATTTTTGCCCTGTTGCAATGCACACAATAGCACTAGCAATAGATCTGTTAATCTCATTATGTGTAGTACATTTGGGACTCAAACATTGAAGGAGGATGTGAATGAGGTACTTCCAGGCTGGGGGAAATTCCTGCTTATGGTACTTATTAAGAGTACCTTCATCAGGAATAGGGTATCCCAAAGCCCTAAGCCCTTGTTCTATTTTAGTTAAGGGAAGAATGGTTACACCATCAGCATCATCAAGATGCAAGGCCTGGCGTACCAAGGCCTCAGTAACCACCCAAGATCTCCCATGAACAATAGAAGTTAATGTGGTCACTCCATTAACTGTTGAGGAACTAACAGTGTTCCAAAACTGCTTAATGTGTGTGACTGGAATGAGTGGTGCATGAGAAAGAGCATACCTTAATGGGGATGCGTTCAAATACGCCACCATTTGTGTGTATTGAGGAAACAAATCATTATCAGCAACAAGATAAGCAATCATGTTGTGTTGATACTTGAACCCCAAATCCAATTCTGCTGAGTTAAATCTTGGTGCCATTGATGAAAGCTGTTAATTTGAAGTGTAGAAGATGAAGGTTGATAAGAGAAAAGTGTTAGACAAGAATTATAGATACCCTGTTTTAAAATAGGAGCCAAATTTATAGGAGATAAAGAATGCATGTAATTGGCCCAAAAATAGGCAAAGATTTTCAAAAACTAATCATGAAAATATTGAAAAAGTTATAAGTTATCTCATGCATTTAATGAAAGTAACAACTCCTAAAATTACGGCTTGAAAATATGTCAAAAAGTAACAACTGGGTAGGTCCCATTGAGTGTCAACGGTCAAATATAACCCATCAACGCCCAACGGCTATAATCTTGTCAACGTTCGCCTAAAGCCATGTCAGCGTCCAATTTGGTCACAACAACGCTTGGAAAAATCTTGTCAGCGTCCAAAAATAAAATTGTTTTAAAAAGTGAAAAATGACCTTAACGAGTAATTTATCCTAGAGAAAATAACCAAAAGCTGATAATTATTATAGGGCGGCAAGCACTGTCCAGTTATGCACACTTGCATAAGCAAGATAGACATAACAGTCCTCTAGTGTCCCTTGCTAACCAAAATTCTTAACAACCAAGTTACCTTATAAAATCCTTGTTACTCCCAGGTAAATCCCATATCAAAATGATTCCCAAGTCTCCCAACAGACCACAACCAATTCTAGGCCAAAAATGTCTTGGCAGCATGCAAAGTTGATATACTATGCATGCTACAGTGCCTCATGGTTTAGTAAAACTAACCCATACTCACCTGTGGACACAATCTAGAATTGTGATAAGAGTATCATATGGATACCCAAAAATCCTAAAGGTTCCTAAAACCTCCCCTTAAACAAAGATACAAAGAGTTTGCTAAAAACATGCATGAACATAAAAATTTATGTCAAGATAGGAATGAAACATTCCAACCATCATCCATAAATAAAAACTTGTCCAAATGCTTCTCCTTTGATCCATAAGCAACTCTGTATCCAATGGTATACTGCTAACACCATCTGCACATTTAGATTGAAAACCACAAAACTAACATTGTTGCTGACAACGCCCCGATAACACATAACAGCGTTGAAGGAAGCTTTGTCAGCGTTAGACAATTATATTGCTGACAACGTTGCAAAAACACTTATCAGTGTTCAAACAACATTTGTCAGTGTTAGAAAAATATTGTGGAAAATCTAAATTATCAATAAGACCAATAATAATAATGCATCATCCTGTACATACTTTTACAAAAAGAATCCAAAATACATATTAAGTGAGATTAACCATTCCAATACTTGTTACCAAGTATTGAAATCTTCCAGTATCAAAAGGTTTAGTTAATAAATCTGACACATTTTCCTCAGTGTCAACCCTATCTGGTTGTATGAAACCTTTCTCAAAGCAATCTCTTATAAAATGGTGTCTAATTTCTATATGTTTAGTTTTAGAATGATGCACAGGATTCTTAATGATGCATAAAGTACTATTATTGTCAACAAATATCTTAGTATGCATGAAATTATACCCATAATCCAACAGCTGGTTCTGAATCCACAACACTTGACCACAACATGCTGCTGCAGCCACATACTCTGCTTCAGTTGTAGAATTAGCCACCACTGTTTGTTTCTTGCATTGCCAAGATATTAATCTGCTCCCAAGAAATTGACATCCACCAGTTGTGGATTTCCTATCAAACTTGTCACCTCCATAATCACTATCTGAATATGCAATCAGCTCCAATGGTGAATCCTTTGGGTACCACAAACCAAGATTAGGGAAACATCTTAGGTACCTAAAGATCCTCTTCACAGCATAAAGGTGACATTCTTTGGGAGTCACTTGATGGCGTGCACATGCACACACAACAAACATGATATCAGGTCTGGAAGCAGTAAGATACATCAAGGATCCAATCACGGATCTATAATGCCTGAAATCAACATCTTTCCCATCTCCAATCTTTCCCCAGGGGTGTTCTCTATCCATAGGAGTAGAAGCCCTCTTTTCATGTGGAGAAAAGCCAAACTTCTTCAAGATTTCAGCAACATATTTGTCCTGGGAGATGAAGATACCATCTTCTTTCTGCTGAACTTGTAAACCAAGAAAGAAGTTCATCTCCCCCATAGCACTCATCTTGAATTTGTCTATCATAAGCTGGCAGAAATCCTCACTCATCTTTGGATCAGTAGACCCAAAAATGATATCATCAACATAGACCTGCACAAGCAACACATCTTTGCCTTTCTTCTTTGTAAATAGTGTCTGATCTATGGTGCCCCTCTTGAATCCATTGTCCACCAAATAGGTAGACAAAGTACCATACCATGCTTTAGGGGCTTGATGAAGGCCATACATAGCCTTTTTGACTCTATACACTTTATCTGGATGCTCTGGATCCTCAAAACCAGGAGGTTGCATGACATAAACTTCCTCAACAATGGTGCCATACAAGAATGCACTCTTCACATCCATTTGATAGACTATGAAGCCCATGCAAGATGCATAGGCTAGAAAAATCCTAATAGCTTCAATCCTTGCAACTGGTGCAAAGACTTCCTCATAGTCTATCCCCTCCTCTTGTGTATAACCTTGAGCCACTAACCTTGCCTTGTTTCTGACCACAATTCCTCTTTCATCTCTTTTGTTCCTGAGAACCCATCTTGTCCCTATAGGTCTGACATATCTAGGATAATCAACCAGCTCCCAAACATCCTGAATAGCAAATTGGTGAAGCTCATCCTGCATTGCTTCCACCCAACTTGGTTCTTTGAGAGCATCAAATATCTTCTTGGGTTCTTCTTGTGACAGAAAACATGCAAACAAACATGCTTGCACAAGAGGGGTATCAACCTTCTTGTGTATATTGGCATTAAATCCACCAAGTCCTTGATGGGATCTTCTTGTCTGAACTGGAGTCATAACATCACCAATGATCTGAGATGGGGGGTGATTCTTCATTGTGGAAGTGAGAACTCCTCCTTCAAAAAGTCTGGTGTCCTCAACTTCACGCTCCATGTTGCCAATATCTTCTTCATCAGACTCTCTTTGAGCAACAGGAATCTCTTCATGAACATTAGAAGGACCACCTTGTTCAAAACTGGAAGAGAAAAGATGCCCATAAGTGTTGTCAACGTTTGAATCTTGGTTGTCAGCGTCAGGACTGACAGCGCCTGAAATGTTGTTGTCAACGTCTGAATTGGTCTTGTCAGCGCTGGATTTGCCTTTGTCAGCGCCTGAAGAACCATGCATGTTTGTATTTGGTGGTATTTGGAAACCACCATTATCTTGTCCAGCAGCAGCAGCAGCAGCAAAAGCATCAGTCCAAATGGGAATTGTGACATATTCAAATGTAGGAGATGCCTTTTCTGCTTGTGATCCCACCCTCTCATTAACCTGTGTACCTGAAACATCAACAATTTGTTCCTCCACAACATTTGAAGTTACCTTCACAATGTCTGGATTAGTGACAGGCATATAATTTAAAGTTCTAGATAAGGGTTCCAAATCAAACAACCAATTAGGACCACTTTCAGGATCACTAGGTTTATTCTCTAAGAACCTAACATGTACTCTTTCAACAATACATTTGTCCTCCTTAAGATAAACCCTATAACCCTTGCTCTGGACTGAATACCCCATGAAGTAACCTTCATCACCTTTTGCACTAAATTTCCCTAAGGCATCACTAGTGTCTAAGACTACTACATGACATCCAAAAGGTCTGAGAAAACCAATATTAGGTTTTCTTCCCCAAAGTAACTCATAAGGTGTTTTGTTCTGAATTTTGTTAACCAATGCTCTATTTTGCACATAGCATGCTGTATTAACAGCCTCAGCCCAAAAGGCTATGGGAAAGTGAGCATCAGCCAACATGGTTCTGGCTGCTTCAATTAGGGTTCTATTTTTCCTTTCAGCAACTCCATTTTGTTGTGGAGTTCTAGCAATACTAAACTGCCTAGTAATTCCCTTTCTGGCACAAAAATCATCTAGCTTCTTGTTCCTAAATTCTCCACCATTATCACTCCTAAGCATCTTAACTTCATTGCCAGACCTTTTCTCAATTTGAGTGATAAATTCAATAAGAACATCAGCTGTGTCACTCTTCATAGCTAGAAAGAATGTCCAAGTAAACCTAGAGAAGTCATCAGTGACAACAAAACAATATGACTTGCCATTCAAACTTTCTATATTAGTTGGACCAAAGAGGTCCATGTGAAGCATATGAAGAGGTCTGGAACTAGTATGCACCTGCTTGGACTTGAATGAGACCTTGTGCTGCTTGCCTTTAAGACATGCAATACAAGAGTGGTCATTGTGGAAGGCCTTCTCAGGCAAACCATCAACTAAACCAAGCCTCACAAGTCTATTTATATTTTTAAAATTTATGTGCCCTAGTCTCCTGTGCCACAAATTACTTTCATCTACTGAGGCCTTATCATAAAAACAAGACATATTTGCATTCACTTTAATCCCATTTAAATTCACATTATATATGTCCTTATGCCTAGGAGTTCTATACTCAATGTACTTCTCATCAGGGATCTTAAAATCCTTGCTTAACACCAAACACTCAGTATCAGTGAAAAGAACCTTATTTTTGTTATCACACACTTGTGATACACTAAACAGATTATAGTCCAGTTCTTTTACCAGGAAGACATTCTCAAAACGTAGATTATTGGTGAGAAGGGTTCCTTTGCCTGTGATGGTGCCGTAGCCCCCTCCAAAGTATACCTTATCATCATCTTTAATAGGAGAGAAGTTCGTCAGATAGTCTTCCTTTCCTGTCATGTGCCTTGAGCATCCACCATCCCAATATCCATAATCATTGATCTGCTTTTGAATGCCCTGCACATAAAGAAAACAAATTAGTTTTCTTTGGGAACCCAAGTCTCAGAAGACTTGGATTCATCTGGTTGTTCAATAAGAACAGACTTAGTTCTCACAACAACCCCATTCTCATCCCTTTTAGGATGAAAAACCCAGTTAACCCCAATTGGTTTTGTAATGACTTTTGAAATGTAATTAAACCTGTTGCAAGTCATTGAAATTCCATTATTATTAGGGTTTTGATCTTTCTTGGGTCTCCATGTTAAGCTTGAAGAAGCTTTAGACCCCTTACCTTGTGGCTGCAAATACTTAGGTCTGGTCACGTTTCTGTCAGCGTTGGATTTTGTCCTGTTAACGCTGAAATTACCCTTGTCAGCGTTGAACCTAGGGTTTGCTACAGGAACCCATGGCCTATTTGACCAGGTGTTTGTCTTTTGAAAAGGTCTTTGTCCATGAGTGTTAGACCTTCTAGAGAAGAATGGGGCAGGTCTAATCACTTGTGGACTTTGCTGTACACAAGGTTTGGGTCTGACAACGTTTGACTTCCTAACAACGTTGACTTTCTTCCTATCAGCGCTGAAATTGTTCCTATCAGCGCTGGCTTTGGGAGCGTTGACACACTTGTATGCCAAATGTGAAAAGCTACCACAAGTATAACAGGCTTTCTTAGACACACTCTTAGGTCTAGAAGCAAAGAAACCTGTTCCATGATTGTTAACTTGGCTCTTGGGTGACCTATTATTTCTATACATCTCTGCATATTTAATGGTAGGTCTTCTAACAGTGTTTGAGCCTAGGTCAACAGCTTCACCAATAACTGGGTGAGTAACCTTAATGGGTGGTGATTCATTGGGACTTTCACATAGCAAACCTCCCTTAACAAATAAAGTAGGGTTAGCTTTCTTCCACTCATTTAGGTCAGTCAGTTTTTGTTGATACTCTTCTACTGGAGTGACAACTCTTGGTGGAGGAATGAATTCCTCTTCTTGGCACTCTGGAATACCAGTCCAAGCTAAATCCTTTCTAAGGACACCATAGAAGTCACCAGCTGGTGGTGGAACCAGAGAGTAATCATTCATTCCAATCCCAGTCATGTCCTTAGGATCCCTTTGTTTAGCAACACAATCTCCCAGGGCTTGGGTGGCTCTATCAAATCTTTGAATCTTGAGGTCAACATTATCTTTATTCTTAATGGCCTCATCTAACTTAGCCTGTAGGTCTTTATTGACCTTTGACATGATATTTCTAATATCCATACTACCCTCTAGCTCATGTTTTAAGATATTTATCTTATCTTTTAAATCAAATTCCATTTTCTTGTATTCAGAAACGGTTTTCTCAGTTTCAGTAAGAGCTAGTTGGTAATTGGATAATTTACACCTTTCAGTGCTCATATCCTCTTTTAGTTTTAACACCTCTTTGTTAAGTCTGTCAGTGTTTAACCTACAACCTTTGCTACAAAAAGCATCATCATATACCTCATTATTAGATGAAGAGGAGGAGTGTGCCATGAGAGCATATTCAACATGCTCTTCTTCTTCAATATCAGCAATCAAAGCTTTGTCCTCTTCAGCATCCTTAGCCAGATAGCTCCAATCCCATCCAGTACCATCAATTCCTTGAACTGCAACCATGGCTTTGGAGTCTTGAGCTTTAACAACCTGACTTGAGGGTTTACCAGCATCAGATCTTCTAGGAGATCTGCATTCCCTCATGAAGTGCCCCATGCGATGACAGTTGTAGCACTCAACTTTGGATTTATCAAATCCAGCAGTGTCTTTAGCATTGAAGGTCATCTTCTTCTTGAACCTTCTATTCCACCTATTTGCTCTTATACTAGCAAGAGCCATGTTCCACTTGACGTCCATCTCTTCCAAGTGTTCATCACTTATCTGCTCAAGGTCCTCATATGTAATCACTGAACCATTGGGCAAAGAAGCAATGTAAGCACAAACAGTATCCAAATCCAAACCAGCAGGTTTAACTCTTGGGGAGTCATTCATGAATGTGTCAGCGTCTGAAAAGGAGACGTTGACAGGACTTGTTCCAGCGCTGACAAATGATGATCCAGTAACTGGATGCATAAAAGAGTCCTTCTGATTGAATTGACCTTCACTATGAGAGAAGAAGGCCATGTTGCTGGTGCTAGCTTTGCTTCCATGTGCTGAAAGAGTTTCATCTTCCAACAGTCTTAGTTTGTTGTAGATGTCATCAAACGAAGAGCTCTTGTAAGTATTATTGGCAAGAATAGATCTTGCCTCAATCTTCCATGTCTCACCAAGACTTTTCAGAAAAGTAGCATTGGTGTCAATATCACCAACTTGTGTCCCCATGAAGGACAACTTGCTTGTGATGTCAAGCAATCTGCTTCTCACACTGCTCAGTTTCTCATTGGGCTGAGCTTTAAAGACAGCATAATCATGCAGATGTTGCTTTTTCTTTTCTTCCTTAGTTTCTGCATTACCATCATATGCAACTTCAATTGCTTCCCAAAGATCCTTAGCAGATTCATAGCTTCTATATTTGTGCTGATTTTCTTGTCCCAAAGAGACTTTCAGAATATTTAGGGCTTTCATGTCAGCCCTTTTCTTTGCAATATCTTCAGCACTTACAGTTCTACCATCTCCAGTTTGTTCTTTCTTATCTTCATCAGGACATCCTTCAACAGCTGATCTTGCCGTAATGGCATCCTGAATCTTTTGAACCTTATTGAATGAGTTTCCATATTCAATAATGTTCCAGAGTGTGTAGTCAAAGATCCCCAGATATTGTTCAAAGTTGAACCTCCATAAGTCAAAGTTGGTTGCATCAAGCATGGGAATCTTGATGTTTGGTAAGGGTGAGGAGGAACAGATTATTGCTTCAGACATGATGTTTTTAGGGTTTTGAGAAAATTAGGGTTTTGGTGTTCGTATATCGTTCTGGTGTTCTTCAAAGATCAAAAGTTCCTCAACAAGCTCTGATACCACTTGTTGGGTCATAAAGTTGATGTGGCAGAAACTCAAAAACGAAGAAAACATGAAGAAATTGTCCAAGCGTTGTCAAGAGTTAATCAAGCGTTGACATGTACAATTTAGGCGTTGATGGCTCAAGAGTTGTCATGTACAATGTAAGCATTGTTACATGTAATTCAAGCATTGACAAAACGTAGACAAAAGAAGCTTATGGAAGCTTCTATTTAGATAAACATGCAAAAGATATTCTGCATAAGTTTATTTAAATAGAAGATTTACTTGTTTATTCATCCTTATCTCTTGTAAACCCTAATCCTTACACTATAAAAGGAACCAAGGGTCATAGGTTTTAATTATTCAATTCATTCACAATGTAAACCTAAAGTGTGTGTCGACTAGGTGTGGGATTCAATGTACACACACCTAGTGGTTGTTCGTTATTAATATAATGGGCAATCCAATTGTGTTTTAATTCATGTTTTGTGCCTAAACACCTTGTTAATGGTTGTTGTTCTAATTCTGCTTTGATTATGTTAATCATATGAACAATGATCATTCCTAGTAGCTTAAAAGATCCGGAAACCAAGGTTTCCACAATTGGTATCAGAGCCTCGTGGCTCGTGATGCTAGGACCAACAAGGTGTTCGTAATGTTGAGAAGAAGAAAAATTCGTATAGAGTTTTTCTGGACGTTTTTGTGTGCGCAGCAGTATTCAGAAGGTCATAACTTTTGATTGAACCGTTGGATCGTCACGAAATTTTATATGTGTGTTCTACATACATAGATCTAAACATCCACCGGAGGGATTGTCGAGTTTTATCCCCAGGCAAAAGTTATTAAGCGTCGAAGTTGGCTGATGGTTGATTTTCAGTTTTCTGCTTTTACATAAAATCATGAACTAGGGTTCCTCAAACCCTAGATCTACTTAAAAGCAGGAAGAATTGCAGTTTGTGGCTGTTATGATTCAAGGTAACACTTGATCTAAGGTTTATTTACAAACCCTAGTTAGGGTTTCGATGCTTATTCTACAAAACCCTAGATTGATCAATGCTGTGAAGTCTTAGATCATGATTTGGCTTTAGGGTTTGAAACCCTAGAATGGTGCAGCCACTATTCAAGAAGAAAAAGGCAGAAAAGAAAAGTACAACGTGAGGTATTCGCTACTGTGTTCACACGACCAAAATTGGTTGCCATATTTGTTGATTCTCAATATAGCATGGTTACTGTGTATTCACACGGTTACTTAATTCTCATTGGAGGAAAGTTTTCACATGGTCCAGAGAGTCACACGTTTGGAAGATATTATGCGTTCACAAGGCCAAAGGAGAAAGATTTGTTTTTAAATTGGTGAAGGATACTTATGTTCACACGTTGCTGAGTATTAAGAAGAATAGAGACGTTGCATTCACACGGTTTGAGGACTATGATTGGTTGTTAAATTAGTGTTCACACGAATCCTCTACATGCTGGTATACGATTACTCACATGAGGCTAAGTCAATCATTCGTTCTCATTGGTTATTCATGGAAGTGTTCACACGGTTAAAAGATTGTGATTGGATGATACAACTGAGAAAAGGTCAACATGCGAAGAACGTAGCTTCTATTTTAAGACGTGAATCTTTTAAATGCTTAGAAAAGATTTATTCTTATCTTTGTAATATAAACTTTGACAAGAAAGAATGAATGCAACGCTGACACAGTATGGTTTGACGCTGAAAAGAATGAACGCTGACAGGATTTAAGGTTGGTGCTGACGTTTGTAATTGAGGCGCTAACAGAAGGAAGTTTGACGCTGACAGAATAAGTCAACGCTGATAGAGTTGACAGTGTCGTCCGATATATGAACTTCAACGCTGATAGGTATTGTCTGATATCGGACAATACATCTGCCAAAGATATTGGACAGAAGAGGATATTGGACAACACAAGGTTTGCTGCTGTTTGAGAAAATTGGTACGTTTTAAGCACACAAAAAGGAGGAAAATACACACAAAGGTACATGGAATCTCCGTTATAATTTAGAATATCATGATGATATTTATGGCTCGGATATTTTGAAAGGAATTAATGATCTTAAAGCGAGTTAGCAACTATTCGTGAGAATTTGATGGATATTTTAAACTATGTAATCGGGATAGCCTTGTAAAAGAGTTATCCGTTCAACAACTTTTACATATGGTATGAAGATGTGATTCCATTAAATTCGTCATAAAGAGGTGTTAGCTTAAGGGGAAGAATTCTTATGGTAAGTTTGATGATTGAAGAAGATTTTCGCGAGTTTGTGTTCTATCATATCTTAAAGTCGTGGCGTACCATTCACTGACTTTAAAGATAACTTGTTCGTGCTTTACATGGTTGGTGACGAAGACTTGTCATAAACACTTGAAGGAGTTATATTATCGTGCTCAGTGTCTCACAAAGGATGAGAGTATTGACAAGGGATCGAGGTCTACTTATATCATACTCTATAAGTTCTTAGTCACATGGATAGTACAAGACATGGAACACAAGGTTGGGTTATTCTACTTCTACATCATAAATATTATATTAATTGTTCTTCAAGATCATTACATAGAGCTACTTCTGGAGAATCTTCAAAGATTGCATACATTGTTTACTTCCTTGTTGATGTGACAAAAAGGGGAAGAAAATACATGCTACACTTGAGGGGAAGCAATATGAAGATCATGTACAACTTACAAGAGATACACATAGAGTTTTGCCACTATCAACTAGGGGAAGATTGTTGGGTCAAAAAGTTGATGTGGCAGAAACTCAAAAACGAAGAAAACATGAAGAAATTGTCCAAGCGTTGTCAAGAGTTAATCAAGCGTTGACATGTACAATTTAGGCGTTGATGGCTCAAGAGTTGTCATGTACAATGTAAGCATTGTTACATGTAATTCAAGCATTGACAAAACGTAGACAAAAGAAGCTTATGGAAGCTTCTATTTAGATAAACATGCAAAAGATATTCTGCATAAGTTTATTTAAATAGAAGATTTACTTGTTTATTCATCCTTATCTCTTGTAAACCCTAATCCTTACACTATAAAAGGAACCAAGGGTCATAGGTTTTAATTATTCAATTCATTCACAATGTAAACCTAAAGTGTGTGTCGACTAGGTGTGGGATTCAATGTACACACACCAAGTGGTTGTTCGTTATTAATATAATGGGCAATCCAATTGTGTTTTAATTCATGTTTCGTGCCTAAACACCTTGTTAATGGTTGTTGTTCTAATTCCGCTTTGATTATGTTAATCATATGAACAATGATCATTCCTAGTAGCTTAAAAGATCCGGAAACCAAGGTTTCCATAGAATAACCAAAGGAACAATCATGGGAACTATCAGAATAAGAGGCAAGACACCGTGAAAGCGTACACTGCTGGTACTGGGGAAAAGGGAGTGTACAATAGGACGTTACCTCTGTGCAATTGATGCAAGCGTCACCATAATGGACAATGCAATGTACAGTGTCACAACTGCAAGAAAACTGGACACATTGCTAGGGATTGTAAGTCACCACCCAACACGAAAGCCAACATCACTTGCTATGAATGTCAGCAAAAGGGACACTACAGCAATCAGTGCCCAAAGAAAAAGAACAAGGATAAGGACCAAGGAAAGAATGCTAAAGCTCGGGAAGCTCGTGGAAGGGTCTATGTGATAGGAGGAGGAGAAGCGCAACAAAACCCCGATGTTGTGACGGGTACGTTTCTTCTCAATGGTCGTTATGCTTCTATTTTATTTGATACTGGAGCCGATAGGAGTTTTGTGTCGACTGCTTTTAGTGTTTTACTTGATGTGACCCCTTCGCCCTTAGACACTAAGTACACTATTGAGTTAGCAAATGGGAATTTGATAGAGGCCGACACTATACTTCGTGGATGCACTTTAAATCTTCTAGGTCATCCTTTCGTAATAGACCTTATGCCTTTTGAGTTAGGGAGTTTTGACGTGATTGTCGGAACGGATTGGTTGTTGAGATATCGTGCTACGATTGTATGTGACGAGAAGATCGTTCGCTTACCATTTGGTGATGAAGTTTTGGAGGTACAAGGGGATACAAGTGACAGAAAAGAGAAGTCACGACTGAACATTATCTCGCGTGTCAAGGCTCAGAAGTTGTTGTCGGAAGGTTGCCACGTATTTTTAGCCTGTGTTACTAAAAAGCAGTCGGAAGAAAAACGGTTGGAAGATGTACCTATCGTACGGGATTTTCCGGAAGTCTTTCCTGAAGATTTGCCTGGATTACCGCCAGCTAGACAAGTTGAATTCCAGATCGATTTAATACCGGGAGCTGCACCTGTTGCTCGAGCGCCTTACCGTTTAGCACCGTCGGAATTGCAAGAACTAGCGACGCAACTACAAGAATTGACTGATAAAGGATTCATAGGACCGAGTTCTTCACCCTGGGGAGCTCCAGTCTTATTTGTAAAGAAGAAGGATGGGAGTTTTTGGATGTGTATCGACTATCGTGAGTTGAACAAACTTACCATCAAGAACCGTTACCCGTTACCTAGGATCGATGATCTGTTTGATCAGTTGCAAGGATCGAGCATTTACTCGAAGATTGACCTTAGGTCTGGTTATCACCAATTAAGAGTCCGTGAAGAAGATGTTGCAAAGACTGCTTTTAGGACTAGGTATGGACACTATGAGTTCCAAGTGATGCCGTTCGGTTTGACAAACGCACCTGCTGTGTTTATGGACCTCATGAACCGGGTGTGTAAACCGTATTTGGACAAGTTGGTCATTGTGTTCATCGATGACATACTGATTTAATCAAGGAATGAGAAGGAACATGAGGAACATCTTAAGATAATATTGGAATTTCTTAAGAAGGAGGAATTATACGCTAAGTTCTCGAAGAGTGAGTTTTGGTTGCCAAGAGTACAATTTCTAGGTCACGTTATAGATAGCAAGGGGATTCATGTTGATCCTGCCAATATTGAATCAATTAGGGAATGGACTGCTCCTACGACACCGACTGAAATTCGCCAATTCTTAGGACTCGCCGGATACTACCGAAGATTCATCGAGGGATTCTCGAAGATCGCGAAACCATTGACGAAGTTGACTCAAAAGAAGGTGAAATACGAATGGGGAGATAAAGAGGAACTAGCATTCCAAAAGTTGAAACAAATGTTGTGTATTGCGCCTATTCTATCGTTACCAAAAGGATCGGAAGACTTTGTGGTCTACTGTGATGCATCAGCAAAAGGATTGGGAGCTGTGTTGATGCAAAGGAAGAAAGTTATCGCCTACGCATCACGACAATTGAAAACGCATGAGAAAAACTACACTACGCACGAATTGGAGTTAGGAGCGGTAGTATTTGCCTTGAAGCTGTGGAGACAATACTTGTATGGAACCAAGTGTGTCGTCTATACCGATCACAAGAGTTTACAACATATTCTTGATCAGAAGGAACTGAACATGAGACAACGTCGATGGATCGAGTTGCTCAGCGATTATGACTGTGAAATACGTTACCACCCTGGGAAGGCCAATGTAGTGGCGGATGCGCTAAGTAGAAAGGAACAACTGATG
The DNA here is from genome assembly GCA_025667525.1 of Glebionis coronaria. Lineage (NCBI taxonomy): Eukaryota > Viridiplantae > Streptophyta > Magnoliopsida > Asterales > Asteraceae > Glebionis > Glebionis coronaria. The sequence goes on along the minus strand of CM046880.1, from coordinate 151,256,044 downwards.
ACACGTAGAGTTAGATCGCTAGCTATGGTTATCAATCCGAACTTACATGTGCAAATTCTTGAAGCACAAACCGAAGCTCTTAAGCCTGAACATGTTGAAGCTGAGAAATTAGGAGGAATGGTTACAAAGAAATTGGAGACTAGCACAAATGGAACGCTATGTCTGAATGGTAGAAGTTGGTTACCACGGTTTGGAGGACTAAGGGACGTGATTATGCACGAGTCGCATAAATCTAAGTATTCGATTCACCCAGGATCTGACAAAATGTATCAGGATATGAAGAAGCTATATTGGTGGCCAAATATGAAAGCTGAAATCGCTACTTACGTAGGGAAGTGTTTGACTTGTGCTAGAGTGAAAAAAGAACACCAAAAACCATCTGGATTGTTGGTTCAACCTATAATTCCTATGTGGAAATGGGAAAATATAACCATGGATTTCATAACTAAGTTGCCTAAAACGACCAACGGATATGACACAATTTGGGTAATTGTGGATCGACTTACGAAATCTGCACACTTCTTGGCTATGAAGGAAGATGATTCAATGGATAAGCTTACGAGACTTTATCTGAAGGAAGTAGTCGCAAAACATGGGATACCGATCTCGATAATTTCTGATAGAGATGGTCGATTTACTTCGGAATTCTGGAAATCACTTCAGAAAGCGTTGGGTACGCAATTGGACATGAGTACTGCTTATCACCCGCAGACTGACAGACAGAGTGAGAGAACTATTCAAACGCTGGAGGACATGTTACGTGCTTGTGTGCTTGACTTTGGGAAGCAATGGGACAGACATTATCCTCTAGTGGAATTCTCTTACAACAATAGTTATCATACCAGTATTAAGGCTGCACCGTTTGAAGCGTTGTATGGTCGTAAATGTCGCTCGCCTGTGTGTTGGAGTGAGGTTGGGGATAGTCAACTCACTGGCCCTGAACTCATCCGTGAAACGACTGAGAAGATTGTTCAAATCAAGAGCCGAATTCAAGCAGCCCGTGATCGTCAAAGTGTTACGCCGACGTTCGACGTAAGCCTCTCGAATTTCAAGTGGGAGACAAAGTGATGCTAAAAGTATCGCCTTGGAAAGGTGTGGTACGTTTTGGCAAGCGAGGAAAGCTGAACCCCCGTTATATTAGACCTTTCAAAATTCTGGTAAAGGTTGGAACCATAGCCTATCGTCTTGAATTACCGCAAGGGTTGAGCCGCGTACACAACACTTTTCATGTGTCGAACTTGAAGAAGTGCCTGTCTGATGAAACACTCGTTATACCATTGGAGGAACTCCGAATGGACGACAAGATGCAATTTGTCGAAGAACCTTTTGAAATCATGGACCATGAGGTCAAACGATTGAAACAGAGTCGTATTCCTATCATCAAGGTGAGGTGGAATTATAAACGTGGACCTGAATTCACTTGGGAGCGTGAGGATCAATTTCGCAAGAAATATTCGCAACTCTTTGACAATTCTAGAAACCGTGACACTCCTAAGATTTGAGGACAAAGCTTCTCTATCAAGGGGATGATGTAACACCTGGTAATTTTCCCTACTTTGTAAAATGACTATTTTACCCTTTGACTTTTTATTTAGTCAACTATGTGATTTAACTGTGTTGGAACCGGGAAGTTATCCCACGTTTTCTGAAAAACTGTTTGCTGACGAGTAATGGCCTGATTCTATGCTCAGTCATTATTCTGAACATTTTCTGTGAACCTGACCAAAGTGCTGAGACGGTCAATGAATTGACGATAATCCATGAGATTATTCGTTATCTGTGAATTATGTGCTTAACTGTTTAGTTTTTAACAGTGTGATCGTATTTTCTTGAGCAGCGTATTTAAATATTTCTGTATATATTTATATATGCCTGTATTTTAGTATTTTTGCTATTTATAGTAATAAATCGTATTTACTGTGAATATTTAATTAACGTATCGCGTTTTCGTATTTTACGTCGTTTTTACGTTTAACTGTCGTTAACATGCATAAAATACTTTGCCAACTATAAAATGTCAGTTTTCGTCGAAAAATCGTAAATTTAATATATTTCGTCAAATTTTTAAGTTTTTCGTAATTTTTAACTTAACTATATACTTTTTGATATTTACCTAAAACTAACTAACCTTTTTACCTTAAACCTTTTAACTAATTACCATAGTAAAATTTTTGAATAATTTACCTCCATTTGGGACCCCCATAACCGGCCAAAACATGCACCATGTGCATGGCCTTACACTTTGCCATTCTAAGCGTAAGGTTATAAACCTTACACCCTTTAACTTATTAACCAAAAACCCTCCATTATTTCACTTACACACTTCATTTCACCTCAAACAAAAAACACACATCTCTTCCTTTCTCTCTCAAAACACACGGCACAAACGCACCTACACATTCCACCATTGTTGATTTTTAAAAGCTTCATTTTACCAAGAATTAACACAAAACAAAATCACCCTAGAGCTTGTATAAGCATAAAGAAGAATGGTCTTTCTTGGTTTGATGAT
>CM046880.1:149389451-149397532 GCA_025667525.1 Glebionis coronaria | reverse complement strand
TTTAATAATTAACAGCAAATGCTATCAAATTGTAAAGACCATTTATGCTAACTATCTATATTTCAAATCATCAGTAAGCTCGTCATGTTCATGTTCTTGACAGCTCCCCATTGGCCGTCAAGCAGATAACAACCTTAAACCTTATCAAGCCATATTGTTGCGAGTTCGTTTAGCTTGTACCTATACCATAATCCGAGAATTGGCATATGATTCACAATGTTTGCATCTAAGAAATAAGCGCAGGTAGCGTTATCGGCCCATGATCACCACACATGAATGTTTTTACAACTGGTTGAAGGTTCGTCCAGTAATGATTGCAAGATTTATAGTACCAAGTTTCCTACGCCTAGTTTCATCAAAGTCTGTTGCAGCTCCACAAAATGTAGAATGAACCCTTGTAACACGGATCATAAAAAAAATAGAAGTTGAATAATCAAATTTTACAAACATATAGACGAATGCCACTTAAACTGGAAATATCAAATAACCAACCTGGAAGTATCAAGTGATAATTCATTTTTAACGACTTAAACTCAGCCTAACATTCATCATTAAAGGATTCAAGATGGGCACTGGGGACGGGTCATTAGTACGGGTTAAAACGGGTGTGGCCTGGTTGATTCACAAGGCACAAACACTTATTTTCTATTCATTATCGGTAAACTAATTACTAAAATTGTAGTAGTAAACGATCCTCCTCGTATGAACATATTCTATAGTCGAACGAAAATCATGCATAATTATGATTTACTAAAAGGACCACCATTTTTCATTTCTAGATAGAATAATTTACGATATTGTATGAATTTGAATGCATGTTAGCCGACTCTTTACCCATTTGACAAGTTCAGTTTTTATTATTCTAGTATTTACCAATTTGAACTATTACCAATCCCATACAAATGAGTTGAGATTGTTGCTTCTGGGTAGAGGTGGCAAATTATGTCCATATGCTTAAATTTAGGCTATTTGGACCCTTTTTTGAACTAATGGACTAAATGGGTATTACTTTTATTTTAGTTGGACTATTTGGACAAGCATGTGGTTAAATAAATGGGTATTATGGACTATTTGAACAACATAAAAGCATTTGGTTAAATTAATCTTGAGTCTATTTGTTTCTCCTTTAATATTGTCCATTTGACCCATGTCCATTTGGTCCAATGTCCATTTGGTCCAAGTCCATTTAGTCCAAATATTAAAAATGTCCATTTAGTCCACGTCCATGGACCAACGTCCATTTAAACCATTGCCCATACCCATCCAGTCCACCCATTTAGCCACCCTTACTTCTGGGTGAGAAGAAAATAGACATATTCAGTTTTCGAGCTCGAAGCTTGGGGTTAACAATAACTTATTTCTCCATACTTGATGATGGTGTCTATAAAAACAACTTGCTTCTAAGTTACATGAGGAAGCGACAACTGTGCTTGTAGAAATCCTTGAGCAGATGGAAGCCTATAAGATAACGCTAGAGCCGACTCCTTAGTTAACGTGTGACAACCGTGGTTTTGGGTTTGTCACTTGGTCTTACTTTTAGGTTATTTTATGTGTGCTTACTTGAATTGTGTGTTTACGTGTTTATTTTGTGTGAACGAGGTTGGTGTGGTTATCGTTTATGAGTATAGAGTACTCATAAGTAAATCGAGGAACGGTTAATTCATGTTCATGAGAACACAATTAGTGACTATGAAATGAAATGGTGATATTTTGGTGGTTACGTATACGTATAAGTATTATAGTAATAGTGTATTTTTTTTTTAGGATCTACGGTTTAGCATTTAGAGGTCTCGAATGAGGTAATTAGTCAAATGAATATTTTTTGGGATGGTTTTAGGTCATTTAGGACTTAATTATAAAGTTTATTTCAAAATTTGAGATTTTTTATAAAAGTGTATATTTTACGTCTTTTACGGTAAAACGCGTAAATTTGACTAGTTTTACGGTTTTGAGGTTTTGGGAGTTTTAGGAGCTGAAATAAATTAAGGTAATATTAATAAGATATTAATTAAAAATAAAAAGAAAAAAAAAATAAAGAAAAAAACGAAATTAGGGGTGTTTGGGTCGGTTTAGAAGAGAAAAAAAAGGAAAAAAGGAAAAGATTTATGGTAAGTGGTAATTGGGTTGGACAAGGATTGTTTTGGCTATATAAGGAACCCCCAACACTAAATCAAAAGCATTTTTTTTTCTTTCCCTGGAGTTATAGTCGACTAAAAGAAGAGGAGAATTAGAGTTCTTCATAAAAATTGGGTGTTTTCATCTTCTATTGAATTAAAGGTAAAAACCTTCATTAACCTTTTTGATTTAATTGTTTGTGTTTAATTAATCATTCTTATGATGGATTAGGGTTAGGGTTTTTATAAAATCAGTAAAATAATGATGTGATAATCATAATATGATGATCACATAATCTAGGGCTTGTATTAGATGGGGTTATGGGTAATTAATTTGTTCAATTTGTTTAAACCCGTTTTTAAAAACTGGGCAGATTTTTGAGTCAATTGTTTTGATCATATCGGGAGTTTTATAAACTCTTATTTTACAATCCAAGTACCCCTGGAAAGGTATTTGAAGTGGATTTCCAATGCAAGAAACGAGAACTAAATTGGAGGTCGGGAAGTGGGTCAAAAACAGGTTACAACAGTCGGAGGTCAAAACAGTTTTGAATTCAGCCTGTTTTCTTTTTAAGTTTTGGGTTGTTTGGGGTACTTAGGGTTGCATTGGGATCTTCTCACGAACGTGAGAGATGGTTTATATATTGTAGTAAGTATCTGCACTTGGGATAATGTTGTGGTTTAGGGTAAGACCCCTTAATGGTAACAAACTTTTAGTACGTTTAAAATCAGGAAATCTGGAATGACAAAAGTAGATATATGTATATCGGGGCCTTAACAGTAGCTTTAAGGTTAGGACAAGTAGGAGGTGTTAGCCAACATATTTAAGGATATGAATATTCCTTTTACAGAAACCATGGGTATGTTTAAGTGGATATTTGACTTAAAGTTTTGAGACCTAAAAACTGGGACTGTTTTGGGTAAAATATGAACGGGATAGTTATTAAACTTAACCAAGTTAAGGACTTGTTAAGGAAGGATAATGGGGTGATTAGAGCTTGTCAATGAGGTAAATATGTGGGAATAGGCTAGATGTCCATCATAGGTTAATGAGCCATCTTAGTGATTGGTTCGTGTATTAATTACGTGTTTTTGGTTTGTTAGTTTGTTGCTAGTGCAAGGACTTGTGAAGAAGCTATCAGGTGAGTTTCATAGTCCCATGTTTACTATTGTTTTTGACTTCCATATGGGATGGAAGAGACACTGTGTTGAGTTATTTTCTAAATTAATGTTGTGAATGTTTTAAGGTTTGAGATGGACTTGTGTGTACATTTATGTGATTAACTGCTATGTGATTCTTGTTTGTGTGTGATCTGGATTGGAAAGGTACATAGGTGTATGGGCGCCTATGGGACCTATGGTTAATGATAAGGCGTGATGCCTTGGAAATTGTGATTGTTGGTAAGGTGTGATGCCTTGGAAATTGTGATTGTTGGTAAGGCGTGATGCCTTGGAAATTGTGATTGTTGGTAAGACGTGATGCCTTGGAAATTGTGATTGTTGGTAAGGCGTGATGCCTTGGAAATTGTGATTGTTGGTAAGGCGTGATTCCTTGGAAATTGTGATTGTTGGAAAGGCGTTATGCCTTGGAATTGTGATTGTTGGTAAGGCGTGATGCCTTGGAATTGTAATGATTGATTGAGCTTGAATGCTAGTTGTTAGTACATGATTGTAGCGCATTGTCCATATGTTTATTGGTTTATGGTATTCACAGCTTATGACTTGTCTTGTGTTGGAGTCTAAACCTATGACTCTCACCAACTTTATGTTGACGTGTTTTAGTGTCTCTTTCAGGTGATACTATGGTTAAGCATGAGAACATAAGTGGCTAGGATTGGAGAAGCTTAGGAATGCATATAGAAGGAGAATCCCCGTTTCCTTCTTAGTTTAATTTGATTGTTCATTTTAATAAGTGATACTGTGGCACACATATGATTGTTTTGGTATGTTATTTGTTGTCTTGGGTAAGAAGTAGGACTGTTACTTACTTACCTAGACCCCTTGCATTTGTTGAGATATTGTCATGACCTTCGTGTCACCATTTTTATGACATTTCTTATATCATATAGTTATCTCTATAGACACGCCATGTTGTGATGATATCCATACGTCGCGCCCCATATTCCGCCATGGTGGGGTGTGACATAACGTAGCAGCTGAAATATAGTGAGGAGCAGCTGGAATAACTACCTTATTATAGATGAGCTATAGAGTTAATATGTACATGCTGTCAAGTTTCACATAAGACTTTTCAGTCACTCTGACATCATATATGCACTTTTATTCCCTTTATTATGCACAAATATCAATTCATGGTTATTGTTTCAGTCACTATTTATCGAAACTCGTCTAATTTTCTCATTTATTTCTAGTTTGCAATATCATCAATTAGTTACTGGGGCTTGGGGGTGGAAAATCTTATATTAACAACTTATACTTGTTTATAGAAACAACTCTTAGCTCATCCAGTGTCAAAAAACAATCTAAGAGACAATGTTTGAGTTGGCTTGTCAGCTTATTTGGTCCAAACGAATCATCATCCAAAGTGCTAATCTGTTGTGTACGTGGGTCAAATTAACTTTCAATAAGCTTCTGTATATATAAATAAGTTGTACCAAATCAACCCTTCCATTTTAACAGTTTTGGATTGCTTATTCAATCTGATCATCCTATATTCCTATTACCCTATGGTTTTGTTTCCATAATACGCTTCAACTAAATCAACAACTTTAGATAACATTAATAAATTATCTGTGATTTTTTCTTATGTGTGGCCATATACCCAATGTTTTAAAACCCGGGTTTTGAATCGACCCGGTCGAGCCACCGGGTCACCGGTTCAACCGGTTGGACCGCCGGGTCGACCCGGTTTTCAATTAAAAAAAATTATTTATATATTTCCAATATTACTATATATATATAAATATAAATCATGAATATTTCATATATTTGGCCCAAAAAACCATTTACTAACAAATATAACACGTAAAAACAAAGTTACGTTATAAATACGTATAATTATATCGCGAAAAAAACAAAAAAAAAAACAAAAAAATCGAAAAAAATCAAAACCCGGCCGGGTCGCACGAACCGGGTCAACCCGGGTCGCTTCAAACCCGGCGGGTCACACCGGGTTTCCAAAATGTAAGACCCGGGTCAATTTGACCCGTTTTTTCGGCCGGAACCGGTCCAACCGGTTGAACCGGCCGGGTCGACCCGGGTTTCAAAACATTGCATATACCAACATTTTTCTTATACTAAGAAACTACCTGTTTTTTATCTTCTTTTGACGTGTTCCATTTTAAGCTAGAATTGTTCTACTCATTTCTGAGTAGATGACAGGTTGGTTGAACTATAAACGATTTTTTGTTGGATTATCAGAGCGAATACAATAGTCGCTGACCAGGACCAGGACCAGGAACCAATTAAAAATTTGATCTTGACATATCCATTGCTGCTTGTCCACATCCTTTATAAAATCTGCGTCACTAATATATTAGAAAAACTTTCAATCAATTTCTTTTGTAATATTATTTAATTTACATATCAGGGATAAACATAAGCCAAGCTAATCGTAATTGTCACGTCTAATCAATGTCAACACACTTCAAATTATAAGGATATGAAAACATTACCAGGTGGTGTCCCTCAACATAGCTTCCTGTCACCGCTTGAGCTTTCAACTCGCAATCTGCACTTATACAATGATCAATGTTAGAGGTGTCAAAAATTGCCATTGAGACTTATCTTGTAATTACACATATCATACACTGAAGTCTATTGACATGCGTAATTTTATGTAGATAAAAGTAATGAATGTATAAAGGATTACCTTAGTACCACTTTTCCATGCTATGTTGTTCGTAGGTTGTAATTTAGCATCTATATTGGCGTATCTAGAGATGAAAATATACGATGCTTTATGTCAAACCCATTTCTCTGGCCATATATAGGCTTGCTATTAGTGCGAGATCCATACCAAGAGTTGTTAAATCCTCTTTTACCTACTGTTTTTTCTAAAACCGGCATCAGAACAACAATCAAGATCATTATATACCGCACTGTCATTGTCATGAATAAAATTGCCCTTTGCTTCTCTTTAGGTTTGCTGAATGTCCCTGAAAAAATATAATCTCGTTCAGACACCCGCCATAGAGGTAGTTTGACCTCGCAAGAAACTTTTTAAGTATACATAAGCAGTGTCTGAACATGATTACAATTGTTACTTTAATGATATATGGGTAACTCTCAGCCCATTTGACTTGTTTAGATAATCAATTTTGTTTTAACACTTGCATTTACAAATTTTCCGTTAGTTATGAGGGGCCCATAATCAGTTTAAAAAGTTATACGCTATGATAAAATAGATATAGCAGAATTAGTGGTTCCTATAGAATCCCGTTTTTTTTCTCAAAAAGCTCCAAAAGAGTTGTCCTTTGGTCCTTTAATATAATTGTATTTGGTAACCGAAATTTTGAACCAGATGAGTAACATTGTGTCGTTTTCGTTTCATTTTCATAATAATCTTAACATACGTGATAGAGTTTGGAGTTGCTAGATCAGTGACGTTCGCTATCAGCACTTGGTGCACGGAGTGGTAAGACACGTTAACTTTTTACTTAAAAAACCTTATGTCTCTTAACCTGTTGGATAAGGAATCACATACACTGTAAAGGCTGCCAATTTGTTGTTAAAAGCACAATAAACATATAAACGGTTAATGAGGTTCCTGAATGACTTACCTGTAGGCCATTGGCAAGTGAGCACACCAATAATCTTGTCACTATAGAAGTCATTCAGGTTCCTATAATTGTTTCATTGTATACTAAAAACTCATGGATGGAGATGTCGCTTTCAAGTTTCTTGATCTAGCTCGTTGCATAAAGACTATCAATCAAGATAGACTGAATATTAGTTTTAGAACACAAGAACTTATAAGGGGCATGATGAATCGGGTCAAAACCGGTATAGTACAGGTTAAAGTGTTAAACCATGGCCACTTGAGCAATAAAATTATTTTCAAGATCAGTTATCCAAGATTCATTATATTAGTCATGGTAAATAATGGACTCTAACTTACCTACACCGTGTAGGTTTCATTATTCTATTTGAAAAAAAAAATTCAGAGAGCTTTTTAAAAGATAATCTTGGTTATAGGCAGTACTTCTGGCTGATTTACTTTAAGTGTGTCGATCTGCGTTGATTTGTAATCTCGAATAGTCAAATGATTTTGCTAGCTAAAACAAAATGGGTTAAACGACAAATTAAAGAGACATGTGAATGTAGAGCACCAACACCAGCCTGTTTTCTCGCGTCAATTTGCTGCAAAAAGTAGTAAGAATTCTTTTTTCTTTGATGGTTTGATCCTTTAATTTAGGATCATGGACAAACAAACTGAATGAATGAACGGTTGTTGTAAGGCGTCCTACCATAGAGTCTTAAAAATTCGACATGGTTTTACAGATTAGCAACTAAGCAATAAGCAATTTATAATAAACAATCCCCAAACTCCCCCTGAATATCAGTATAAATAATTAGCGTTGAACCTGCAAAGTCAAGCATTAAAAATTTATTCATATATAAGAACAGGTAAAGCTATCATCTAAAAAACAGTTAATTTACCTCATAGGGATCATAAATTGTTGTATTTTCCGACTCAGCTCACTAAATTTGGATTGTGCTTCCTGCATATATATGTATAGGAATATTTCATTTGATCTTTGACTTGATCATATGTTACCGGAGTTGACGAAACAGGCAGGCTTGCCACATGACGGGCTGCTTCCACTACCTTCCAGTAGCACATTATAGGTATTTTAAAATCAACTGCAACTCTGTAACTCATATAACTATTGTTCTTTTCAGCTTGAAAGCTAAAGCATATATTGACAGTTAAGGGTATGAGAATGAATACAAGATTGAAAATTGCATAAGATAAATGAGAGGTGGGAATTTCAGCCATGGTTA
>CM046880.1:149184451-149384451 GCA_025667525.1 Glebionis coronaria | reverse complement strand
TTTCAACTGGTGCTTATTGTTAGAAATACGTTTTTAACGTATATTAGAAGTATCGGTCACTCCACAATATTATTAATGTTGTATAGCTCGTAGTTAATGTTTGCTTATTTAGTTAAGTAAGAAACCGGCCCATGGGCTTGTCATGGGTCGGCCCATGGGCTTGTCATCGGTCGGCCCAAGCCCATTAGTGGCTTGGATATAAATACCCCTTTCCACCATGGAAAGGGGTTGGTTGTTGATTGTTTCACACTTTCATTTGAATAAAAACACATATTTCTCTCTCACTTTCTCTCACTAACTTTCTCTCTCTAGAAACCTTCAACCCACCTTATTGATTCATAAGATTATCCAAATTCTTCAATTGGTATCAAGAGCCATGGGGTGATTTAAGGTAAGGATTAGTGTTGTTTTTAGTTTTTGAATGTATTAGTGATTTGTAGGAAAATCAACCTTGAATCTTGTAATTTTTGGTGTTTTTGTTGTTGGGATTAGTTGATAAGTATTGGGTTTAGCTTATTTTGGTAGAAATCATAAAACTTTTTGTGGTTTTTGATCAAAAAATCGAGTTTTGTTTCGTTTAAAGAGCTCGTTCCTGGTCTCGAAGTGTATTTTCCAGATTTATTCCGAATAACAGAACATTCCGAATAGCAGAACATTCCGAATAGCAGAACATTCCGAATAGCAAAACATTCCGAATAGCAGAACATTCCGAATAGGGGTTATTCCGAATAGGGGTTATTCCGAATAGGGGTTATTCCGAATAGGGGTTATTCCGAATAGGGGTTATCCCGAATAGGGGTTATTCCGAATAGGGGTTATTCCGAATAGGGGTTATTCCGAATAGGGGTTATTCCGAATAGGAGGTTATTCCGTAGGAGGTTATTCTGCATAGGAGGTTATTCCGAATAGGAGGTTATTCCGAATAGGAGGTTATTCCGAATAGGAGGTTATTCCGAATAAGAGGAATATTCCGGATAAGCAAGATTATTCTGGATAAGCAAGTTATTCCGAATCAAGGTAGATATTCCACCAAGGTCTTTTTCACATTAAGGTATTTATTCCGAATCAACTTAATTATTCTGGATCAAGGGGTATTTTACGAGTTTTTTCGACGATTTTTAGTGGATTTAATCTTGGCTTCTTACACACTCTTTACTTCAACAACACAACACAATTCACAACCTTACTTCACTGCTCGATCAACCGATAATCTTTGATTCTTTAAAGTGATCAAAATGAATCTGAATTCATTAATGCCTCAAATGACATCACTTACGGACATTTCCGTCATTACGGGAACGGATAATCGCCCTCCAATGCTCATTAAAGAAGTCTTTGAAGCATGGCAAGGCCGTATGATGTCATACATTAAGGGAAAACCGACATATGGGAGGCTTATGGTCAAGTCAATTCTAAATTACCACTTGATTATGGTACCATCGTTGTTAACAATGTGACTCGACCACGGGAGTTTGAAGAACTTACACCAGCTCAACAACTTATTGCCGATGCAGACGAAAAGGCTCTTCAAACCATTCTCCAAGCTCTTCCACATGACATCTATCGAATGGTAAGTCAATATACGGTTGTAAAGGATTTATGGGAACGTCTAAAGGTTTTGCTACAAGGTACGTCTCTTACTAAACAGGAACGGGAATGTCAGTTGTATGATCTGTTTGATAGATTCACGTACAGTCCAGGGGAAACGCTTCACGACTACTACTTCAGATTCACTACTCTCATGAATGATTTGAATGTATACAATCTCGTGATTGCTCCATTCCAGGTTAACACCAAGTTTTTGAATACTTTACCTCAAGCTGAATGGGTGAGTATATTACTGATGTTAAGTTAACTAGGGATTTGCATAAGTGCATTTTGGATCAACTCTATGCTTTTCTCCAGCAGCATGAGAAGCACGTGATCATGCACCGTTCGCCTCGAGGTATGTACCCTGATTCTTTAGCCTTGATGGCAAATCAACCTAGCTTGTCATACAACAACACTCCTTATATCATGGGACACCAAGCCTATCATCCATCACCGTACATGACTCCAAGCTTCCCCCAATATTCGATTCTACCTCAACCACTCACCTCACATCAGCAACAATATCGGTTTAATGCACCTTCGTCTCAGAGAGAACCACAAGCATCACAATATGCCTCACAACCTCACCCATATTCACCAGCAAGCATTGCACCTTATGCTCAGTCATCATACTCTTCTTATCAAGAAAATGCAGCATATCCATCAAGTTATTCTGACCATATGAGTATTCCCTCTAGTGCTTATGCCACTCAACAAGACCAAGCATTGTATTGTGATAATGATGAAGTTCCCATTCCTGAATTCAAACAAGGAACTGACCCAGTTGAAGTGTTAGCCACTATGTCTGCTTATCTCACAAGGACATTGAGCAAACGAGGATTTAGAGGACCAGCTTCTACTAACAATCAACTGAGGAATTCATCCAATTCTAGGCAACAAGCTACCATTGATAATGGCAGGGTAATGGTTCAACCTATTCAACCTTATCAGGGGAGACCACTACATCAACCACCAATGCACGCATGGTTAATCCTGCTCCAATGGTCAACACTCCTCCACGGGCTAATTCCACAGGCAAGTTGAGAATGATTACATGCTACAACTGTAAGGAAGAAGGTCACATGTCCAGGGATTGCACAAAACCCAAGAGGAGAAGGGATGGTCAATGGTTTGCAGAGAAGATTTATTTGGTGAACGCTAAGGCACAAGGACAGGAACTTGATGAAGATGAGCTTGCATTTCTTGCTGATCCAGGGATTGCGGAACAAGAAGTTGTCACTACACAGAATGCAGCATACCAAGCAGATGATCTGGATGCTTACGATTCAGACTGTGATAATCTTCAATCTACTCAGGCAGCTCTTATGGCAACTATCTCTAGCTTTGGGTCAGATAAAATATCTGAGGTACTTACTAATACCACTGATACTAGTATTCAACCACATCAAGTTGGGCAAGAGGGTGCTGATCCGAATGAGTCTTCGGTGATGAGTCTTTCAAATGAGGAGACAATCAATGATAGTAATATCAATGTGAGTCCCCAGACTTTGAGTGAATCACAACCGGGAGCCATTTCGCATACGCATATTCCTGCTCAACAAGATTTGGTCATGGTTCCTGCAAAATTACTTAGCCAAATGAATACTGCACTATTAGAAACCCTAGCTAAGAATAAGAATTTGTCTACTGAGCTTGCCTTGTGCAACGAAAAAGTTCAAACTTTGGAATTAGTTCCTTCATCCAATGTTCTAACAAATCCCGAATATGATCATTTTCGAAACAAACAAATGGGTCATTTGCAAGAAATTGAAACCTTAAGAGCAGATCTTTCCAACGAACTTAAAGAAAAAGAGTTAGTGGTCACTAATTTTCACAAACTTCAAACGGATTTTGAATTACTCGAGTCTAAAAAGAATGAAATGGAAATTAATGCGGCTAATAAGATTAGAAGTTTAGATTATTTGCTTTTAAGACAATACGCTGCCTCTCAACTAGTGCACTTATTTGACGCATCGTTTAGAGAATTTAACTTATCGCGACAAAAAGATCTTCCCCTAACCCACGGTATGCAAGACAAGCTTTTATCCATAGTCCAAGACTTTATAATGCAACCCAATTAGGATTGGTCTTAGATCCGATTGTTATTTTCGAGGATCACACAAATAAGGATCTAGTTGATGAGAATCGGTCATACAACTTTGCAACATATCCCCAGTGTGATTATTTTAAAATGAATCAGGAGCTTGCAAAAACGGACTTTAGAATTCGCTTCCATATGGATAAAGATCTCATCACAGCACCAACCTACATGTTAAATGAAGAAAACCCTAGTACACTTCCTACACTTGTCAAAATGGAAGGACCTAAGGAAATTCCAAAGGATCTTCCACCTGTTAGCACTGTATGGATAAACTTGCAAGAGATTAATCAATACTTTGCTAGTTTTGACAAGGTCATCCGGGAATGTACGACTTCAAATGGCCTAAACGCCGGAGAATGGGCTTTCGAACACATGAACGAGGTGTTTAAGAATGAGATCAATCCGTTTGTCGAAAGTCTAAAAGGAAGTTTTACATCTCTTTCGAAAAATCTCGAGTTTGAAATTAAAGAAGTTCAAAAAGTGTTTTATGAAATGGACACCGCTTACGAACTACAATTAATTGAAAAGGAAAAGATTTTATCTGAATATGACCGATTCTTGTCCCAAGTAATTTCGTGTGATGTGCTTACTACTGTGAATGTTAATTATTCGAATGAGCTTACATCCGCTATGATTAAATGTGATGCTGTGAATATATGTGATGATGTGTGTGATCTCTCTGTAAATGTTGCTAATACTGTAAATGAGGTAGATAATCATTCTTGTCACGAGTCTAACGCTGAATTTTTAAAGCTTCAAGATTCTTACAATTTACTTACAAACGCTTTAATCAACTTGAACAACATTGTATATCTTTAGAATTAAAACAACAAACTCAAAATGAGGATCTTTTGATAACAAATAGTTGTGAAAACAGTGTTGAGACGAGTGACAAGATGATTGAGATAGTTAAGGCATTAGAGGAAGAGATTATGAGATTAAAGAGAGATGTGCCATCGAATGAAACACTAAAATTGGAACTAGAGGCTACAGAGTCTAAAAACCAGGACTTAGAAATTAGACTTTCGTCTATTCTAAGGGAGATGGATCGGGCAAGACAGGGACTATACACTCTTTATGGTTCAATAGAAGAACGCTTAGCTTTTAATGCAGCACATCAACAATCTTATGTTGAACAACTGAACCAAAAGTGTGAGGAAATCTCTGACTTAAATATCCAGCTCATTGAAAAAAACATGGTTTTGGCCGAGTTAAAGGAGACACTTCTTCTCACCCGACAAGAAGTTGTTAATAACTTAGCTACCAACTCTGCACCGTCCCCTAGTGCTCCATCAACCAATTCAATAGTGCTCTATAAGAACCCGCGCCATAAGCAAAATCCGTATACTTACGATGTTTATATGATGAATGCAATTAAGCACGTGGACCTTGTTAGGGATATTTTAGATGATTTGTATGCGTTAGATCCCTCAAGCAGTTACTATTATTCAGCTCATGCATATATTCAGCGAGTTCAATATTGCTTAGCATATTTGTAATATATAAGTAGACCGGGTTCTATACTACTCACTAATCGACCCATTGCTGTAACTCCATTCAATAAGACCCCAGGAGAAAAACCGTCATTGGCACCATCAACTAAGGCACCTTTAAAATCTGTTTCTAATGTTCCCACTTTGCCTTCTACAGGATTAAAAGAGTCTACTAAGGCTAAAGGATCGCCACTCAAGAAAGATAAGATCAAGCCCTCCACTAGTAGTACCATCAAGAAGAAAGTAGAAGCTCACCCTAGGAATGTCATGTCAGATTTAAATAAAAAGAATCATGTTGCTAAGACTAAAAGCTCTGCGCCTGTGCAGAAGCCTAAACCATTTGTGAATTCTAATTTGAAATGTTGGAATTGTAATGAATGCATGTTTTCCCAACGTCATGATTTGTGTCTTATTGATCATGTGAATGAAATGAATGCCATTAGGAATGATCTTGAATGGAAGCCAACTGGGAGAACTCGTACCCAAGTTGGATGGAAATGGCGTCCCACTGGTAGGAACTTTACATTAGATGGAAAAATGTGCCCTTTAACTAGGAATGCATCCATTGAGGTTAGGTCTCAGCGTCCTTTAATTAGGCACACTAGCACTAAAGTATGGAAACCGCGCCCTTTAATTAGGTCAGCCCCCACTACAGTGCCTATCAGTGAAGAAATACCTCAGGATTTAAGCCAACTTGAATCTACACCACCAACTAGGAAGAAGGCTAGGAAATCTAAGAAACCCAAAGTTAGCAAATCTAAGATCATTAAATCTATACCTGCTAATAACAAGGAACATTCAGATTCCGAAACCTATACATTATCCTCGTCTGGTGATATTTTCAGGTGGTCCAAATCATCCTCTGGTATTTGGACTCCGGTTGCTCAAAGCATATGACCGGAGATCGCTCGATGCTCCGAAATTTCGTCAGCAAGTTTCTTGGAACGGTTAAATTCGGTAATGATCATATTGCAAAGATAATGGGGTATGGTGAATATCAGATTGGAAACGTTACGATTTCAAGGGTATACTATGTAGAAGGTCTTGGTCATAATTTATTTTCAGTAGGACAATTCTGTGATTCCAACCTAGAGGTTGCTTTTCGACAACATACTTGTTTCATCCGCAACTTGGAAGGAAAAGACTTGTTGAAGGGGTCTCGTGGTGCAAATCTTTATACTTTGTCCCTACAAGACATGATGGCCGCCTCTCCAGTATGTCTTCTCTCCAAAGCATCTAAGACCAAGTCATGGTTATCGCATCGCAGATTATCTCATCTCAACTTTGATGCTATTAATCATTTGGCTAAAAACGAATTAGTTCGTGGTCTTCCAAAGCTCAAATTTCACAAGGACCATTTATGTTCCGCGTGTTCAAGGGGGAAAAGCACCAAGAAATCATACAAGCCCAAAGCTGAAGACACCAATCAAGAAAAACTTCATCTTTTGCATATGGATATTTGTGGGCCAATGCGAACCGAAAGTGTGAGCGGTAAGAAATTCATCCTTGTTATTGTGGATGATTTCTCCAGGTTTACATGGGTTAGATTTCTACGTACAAAGGATGAAGCACCGAAGGCTATCATCACTTTTCTGAAAATCATTCAGGTATGTTTAAATACTACTGTCCGCCGTATTCGTACAGATAATGGAACAGAGTTCGTCAACCAGACTCTTCGTGATTACTATGAAGAAGTTGGTATTTCACATGAAACATCTGCTGCACGTACTCCACAACAAAACGGTGTCGTTGAAAGACGGAATCGTACGCTTATGGAAGCTGCTAGGACTATGATGATTTATGCGAACGCTCCATTATTCTTGTGGGCAGAAGCTATATCTACTGCATGTTTCACCAAAACCGCTCTATCATTCGGAAACGCCATGGAAAAACACCTTACGAGCTTCTACATGATCGTAAGCCCGATGTTTCATTCTTTCATGTGTTTGGTGCTCTTTGTTATCCAAACATTAATAGTGAGAACTTGGGCAAACTTCAACCGAAAGCCGATATAGGTATTTTGATTGGTTACTCACTCTCCAAGAAAGCATACCGAATTTACAACCGTCGTCTTGGTAAGATAGTAGAAACTATGGACGCAGATTTTGATGAGCTGACAACGATGGCTTCTGAGCAACGCAGCTCTGAACCCGCGCTTCACGAGATGGGAACCGGTGCTATTAGTTCTGGATTAGTTCCCAATAATCCTACTTCTACATCATTTTTACCACCTACAAGGCCCGAGTGGGATAAACTATTTCAACCATTGTTTGATGAATTCTTTGATCCCCCAAGTGATGAAGTTCCAGCACCTGTAGTGATAGCTCCAATCCCTAAAGTTGTTGCTCAAGCTAATGAAGCTTTATCAAATGCATCTTCAATTAACATTGAACCGGATGCACCTCTACCAAGTAATTCTCAAACTACACCTGAATCGTCACCCTTACTTGTGCCTAATGATGTTGAAGAGGATTCTATTGATCACGATTTGGAATATGCTCACCTACAAGAGCTTCCATTCTTTGGTATACCGATACCTGAAAATCCTTCAGCCGCGTCTACCTCAGAAGAAGTTCCTACAATCGTTCACTCCAGACCACCACGGATTGAAAATCACAGCACCAAATGGACAAAAGATCACCCAATTAGGAATATTATTGGCGGTCTCGATCGACCAGTCTCTACACGCCATCAATTACAAGAGAGTGCACTCTATTGCTATTTTGATGCATTTCTCTCCGAAGTTGAACCTAAAAACTGGCAACATGCTATGACTCAATCATCTTGGATTGAAGCAATGCAAGACGAACTAAATGAATTCCAAAGACTTGAAGTATGGGAATTAGTTCCTCTCCCTGACAAGGTTAACATCCTTACTTTGTTGTGGGTTTATAAGGTTAAACTCGATGAGATGGGTGGAGTCTTGAAGAATAAGGCTAGATTCGTTTCTAGAGGATACAAACAAGCCTTGGGTATCGACTTTGAAGAATCTTTTGCTCCTGTTGCAAGATTGGAGGCTATTAGACTATTCCTTGCGTATGCTGCTCATATGAACATGATCGTCTATCAAATGGATGTGAAGACGACATTTTTGAATGGTGAACTAAGGGAAGAAGTCTATGTTAGTCAGCCGGATGGGTTCGTTAGCACGGAGTTTCTTAATCATGTGTACAAGCTTAAGAAGGCTCTCTATGGGTAGAAACAAGCTCCACGCGCGTGGTATGATCTCCTTTCAACATATCTCATTTCGGAAGGCTTCTCCAAAGGCAAGGTAGACCCCACTCTATTCACTCTCAAGGAGGACAACGACATGATACTGGTACAAATTTATGTTGATGATATAATATTTGCTGCCTCTAACATAGAATTGTCAAATCGCTTTGAGAAGATAATGTCCACACGCTTTCAGATGTCAATGATGGGAAAAATTTCATTTTTCTTAGGATTACAAATTTCTCAGAATCCCAGAGGCATCTTTATTAATCAATCCAAATATGCTCTAGAATCTTTAAAGAAATATAACTTCGAAAATTGTGACCCCGTGGACACTCCAATGGTGGAGAAATCCAAGTTAGATGAAGATAGGAATGGGACTATTGTCGATCCAAAACTCTACCATGGGATGATCGGCACCCTTCTCTATCTGACTGCTAGCAGGCCTAATTTGCAATTTGCCGTATGCATGTGTGCCCGGTATCAGGCTCGGCCTACCGAAAGGCACCTACATGTTGTTAAAAGGATCTTTCGGTATCTCAAAGGAACACTTCATCGTGGTCTATGGTATCCGAAAGATTCCTCTATTGCTTTAATATCATACGCAGATGCCGATCATGATGGGTGTCAAGACACGAGGCATAGCACTTCTGGGTCTGTGCAACTCCTTAGAGACAGATTGATTAGTTGGTCTTCAAAAAGGCAGAAAAGCGCTGCAATTTCTAGCACGGAGGCTGAATACATTACCATGTCCGGTTGTTGTGCTCAAGTCCTTTGGATGAGATCACAACTAACTGACTATGGTTTGGGATTCAACAAAATCCCGATGTATTGTGACAACAAGAGCGCCATTGCCCTTTGCTGCAACTACGTTCAACACTTCCGGGCAAAGCACATCGACATTCGCTACCATTTCATTAAAGAGCAAGTGGAAACCGGAGTGATCGAGCTGTATTTTGTCACCACTGAGTATCAGCTAGCATTATTGTTCACCAAAGCCTTAGATCGAGGACGAATCGAGTTTTTGATCGACAAGCTTGGCATGGAATCATTCTCTCCAGCAACTCTCAAAGAGTTGGCAGAAGAATCAACAGAATAGTGGTGGTAAACTATTCATGCGTATCCTTTGTTCGTGATCATGTATATTATCGTATATATATAAACCACAAAAAGAAAAATACAAAATATAAAACCAAGAAAAACCATAAAAAATATAAAACCAAGAAAAACCATAAAAAACATAAAACCAAGAAAAACCATAAAAAATATAAAATCAAGAAAATCCAAAAATATTTTTCGTTTTTTAAATCGGGCATGTCTTTTAGTACGGTAATATTTACGGCTTTAGAAATGTCGATCAATATTGACATGGCGCCATAAATAGAGTCCGTATAAAAGTTTTACATTTTAAAACATGCCCATTATGGCTTGTAGTTATTTCAGACTGCAACCCGTTTTTCGCATTAAAGTCACGTATTTCCTTGGAAAACGTTGGCTCACAACGGGAATTAATTTTATCGGGCATGATTTACAAGCCAAATCATGCAAAGGGATCAAGTTTACTTTATAACTTGGTCTAACACGAGTTAGTGTACGTCTCAGTGCATTAATTTGTCAAAATAAGAGAAATCTTATTGCCACCACGAATCAATCTTTTCAAGACATTAATTGGAAAATGTTTTCATCAACATGTGCCTCGTTAAACAATGACTACAACTCTTTAAATAGAAAACGGGTCATCGTTTAAGGGGGAGAAAATGTTAAATCGTCTTTGTCATCAAAACGGCTTTCAAAAGTGTTTGAGGAAAATTAATTGGCTAAATGGTTAATGATTGGACCTGCTTTAGAATACGACTTGTGCTTGTTCAATGAGATATGACATGCTTTAGGTCTCGGTTATTTGCTAATAGGATGCGATGCTTAAGTTGTGAGGGTAAGAACAGTTAATACAATGAGATAGGACTTACGAGTGTTAATTAAGTTAACAGTTGTTAACCTAAGAGTATTTAGCTTAAAGAGAAAACAAAAAGAAAAGATACGGAACTTTAAGTGTCAAAGAATGAAAACTGCAGGGGTTAAAAGCAATGTTTTAAAACCCGGTTCAACCCGGCCGGTTGAACCGGTTGAACCGGGAACCGGAACAATGACCGGTCCGTTATAAGCCGGGTTTTTGTTAAATTCGGAACCAGGTTAAACCGCCGGGTTTTGGTCGACCCGGGTCGGACCGCCGGACCGGAACCGGACGGTTCACACCTGTTTTAGAAAAAGAAGAAGAATAATGTGACAAGAAATGATAAAATAACACATTGTTTGTGTAATTCAACTACACGCTTATTTATCTTGATATAGACCGATATTCTATGTTTATATAGAGTAATATGTTGCAGAATTTGTGACGATGACTGTCTAAAATGGAGATCTCAGATCTGCTTTTGTGGGGGAGAAGAGGATTTATGTATTTAAGTTTTTATTTTGTTATACAATATATATAAAGGGTACTTGGGAGTTGGGACTTGAAAATGAAAGGACGGGTGATGACCTACGAAATGAAGCATTGTTTTATCTAGTTTAATGGCAATGGCTCATTGTTTGATAGGAATCGAATCTTTTCATTTAATATACAATAATTTACTAATTTACATAAGTGTTTCTCTTTGAACGGGTACCGTAGATTATGCATACTTAATTTTTCTGTACACGTAAGGTACGGATAACATAAGGTCAAAACCGGGTTAACTCGGCGGTTCAACCGGTTGAACCGGTTGACCCATGAACCGGTCACTAGACCGAGTCAACTAAAAAACCGGGTTTTAAAACATTGGTTAAAAGTGAAAAGAGGTAAAACTTGAAAAGTTTGACCTAAGTCAAACCTCCCCCCCCGTCTTCTCCTTCTTTCTATTCTTTCTTTCTGTTTTTTCGTCTCTCCGCCATTAACACACAAACACATTCACACAAGCTCTCATAACCGCCGACTAATCCGTCTCATTCATCTCACAAGGTACAAACATCATTTAACTCGTCTAATTCGATGCTTAATCCGCTTAATTAACTCGATTCTATTAAAGTAATCCAATTAGGGTTTCTGATTAAATTAGGGTTAATTGATTTGGGGTTTAGCTGGGTTTCACGCGGAATAGGACTAGAATGAGTTTGGTGGCCTTTAGAATGCTTAAAAGAATCATCTAAGCTTAGATTAATCGATCATAAGGTGCGTTTAGTTTGTTCCGGATAGGCGTTTATTCCACATAGGCGTTTTATTTCGTATAGGCGTTTTATTCCGCATAGGCGTTTTATTCCGCATAGGCGTTTTATTCCGCATAGGCGTTTTATTCCGCATAGGCGTTTTATTCCGCATAGGCGTTTTATTCCGCATAGGCGTTTTATTTCGCATAGGCGTTTTATTCCGCATAGGCGTTTTATTCCGCATAGGCGTTTTATTACGCATAGGCGTTTTATTCCGCATAGGCGTTTTATTCCGCATAGGCGTTTATTCCGGATAGATGTTTATTCCGCATAGACGTTTATTCCGCATAGATGTTTATTCCGGATAGGTGTTTATTCCGCATAAACGTTTATTCCGCATAGGTGTTTATTCCGGATAGACGTTTATTCCGGATAGACGTTTATTCCGGATAGATGATTATTCCGGATAGACCAATTTATTTCGAATTAAACGTTTATTCCGAATGAAGGATGATTGAGTGTTTTAAAAGCTTAAGGGATTATGTCATTTGTATAATGCTTAGGTATAAATTCATAATGATATTCATATCTGTATGTATCAACTTTTATGTTTTATCTTAAGCAGAAACAATGTCTAACCCAACCGTGCAACAAATACAAGACTCTAGAGCAGCAGCCATTACCGAGGCCAAAACCCTCAATTTCATTCCAAACAACTACCGGTTGAAGGAGGTCTCTCATTCCACTCACAATGGATTCAAGGTAGGTTCAGCCATTCTTGACAATTCTCACTTCAAGAATGCGCTAAGGGATAGTGCTTCGGTGCCCTTCGACTACATGTACGAATTCTGGGCAACCAAAGAGAAGACGTCAAACAAGATCACATTCTTCCTGGACAACAAGCAACAGACTCTCACCGTGTCAGACTTCCGCAAGATCTTTGGTTTTCGGGAGTCACCCAAAGAATTAACATTCTCAGCGAACCCGACCAAGAACGAGCTCATGGAGATCTTCTCTGCCATTGGATGTGCGGACATACGAATAGTGTCCGATTTTACCACAGCCAAAGTGGGTCAACCTTGGAGAGCAATTTTTGGTATTCTCAGCCGATGTCTCACACCCAAAACAACTGGGTATGATGCTGTGCGTCCGCCAATCGTCAAGATGTTCTATGGTATGTTCAAAGGTATGGGTATTGATTATGCATCATTGTTGTGGGAAGAGTTTATTTTTCAACTCTTCACAAACACGAAGATCAAGGCTAAAACTTACTAGCACCCTAGGTTCATAAAGCTAATCATACATTATTTTATGGAAAACGATGCGTCTATTGATAAGCGTGCAGATAGCCGTCACCACATAATGGATGCTGATGATTTGGTGGACTTAAGGTAAGAAACTCACTCCAATATTGTTATCCCTGGTCCTATTCCCAGTCATCTCCTGACAGATAAGATTATCGCTTCTGATGATTACAAGAACATGCTACAAGAAATCAAGAATCAACGAGCAAGCATTCAAGCAGGAGAAGACTCGTCTACCACGGTTAAGAGTAAAGGTAAACGCAAACAAACAGCTTTACCTGAACCCAAAACCAAAAAGACAAAGACCGTGGCTAAGAAGGGTAAGAGCACGGCTGACAAGTTTGTTATTCGAGATGAAGACACTGATGACGATCCTACTCCCGAGCAAACTCAAAATACTGAGAAAAAGTTAATGAAGATGGCTATTGAAAAGAGTAGGAGAGACACGGGCGGTAGTGGTTCGGGTGCACAGATGGATGTTGAAGAAGAATACGAGGAGCCAGATGATATTAATGAGTTTGGGTCACCCGAACGTTACTCAACATCGAAGGAGACATCCATTGCTGACACAACAAGTGTTGAGAAGGAGTCCGGTGCTACAACAATCATTGTGACTACACAGCCTCTCGTAACTCAACCTCCACCAATCCAGCCCTTACCAACACGACCGGTGTCAACACCACTACCTTTCCTTCCACCTCCAACAACTTCCATCCTCAGTACTGTAATCATAACCGAGCCTCTTCAACCATCCCAGAGTAGCTCTGTACCATCTTCAATGGCTGCATTCGTAATGGCAGAAATGTTGGATAAACACACGGACAGTCAAAAAAGAGATGGATAAACTTCGAGAAGAGCTACTTCGACGAGTGCAAAGTGAAGAGGCATCCAAGAAAGCCCAAGAAGAGATGATAGCTAAGTTCACTGCAGAGATGGAATTGACACGTAAAGCTCATGCAGAAGAACTTGCTCAGGTCAAACAGGCTGAAGCTGAAAAGAGTGAAGCACGTCTTACGAGACTTCAAGTTATAAAGGATAAATATAAGGAGCAGAAAGAATTACTTGAAGCTTCTATCTTAGAGAGAGTGAATGAATCTGTTGAGGCCCTTATGCCAAAGATGCGTGATGAGATGAGGAAACTTGTGGCTGATAACTTGATGATCAAGTCGTCCAACCCTTCCGAATCCGCCTACAAAATTGCATATGACTTAACGGATTTTGAATTAAAGAAGATCCTCAAAGCTTGCATGAAGGAAGTTGGATCTTTTGACAAGTCTAAAGTTCAGCGGACACTCTACAAAGCACTTAGTGAAGCTATCTTGGAGGATGATCGGTTGTTTAAGAAGTTTGGAAGTGTGGTACCTTACCACATTCTGCCTGAGGAGGAAAAGGAAGATAGTGAACAAGAGGAGGATGATGGTGAAGAAGAAGAAGATGATGACGATAATGGTGATGACAATGATGATGATGGTGATGATGACAATGATGATGATGGTGATGATGATGTTGATGGTGATGGTGGTGATCAAAATGAGAAGAGTGATAAGGGTAGCAACGGAGATGATGATGAGGATGATGGTGATAAACATGATCAGCATGAAACGGGGGACAAGGTTGCCAGCAAAAAGAAACCATCCAAGTCTGGTACCAAGTCTCAGAAAGATGCTGCCCAAAAGGAAAAGTCCACCTCTACGGAATCAAGACGAACCAAGTGGCGCCATGATGTGAATGCTGCTACTGCGTCATCGATTCCCGGTACATCTGTTTCTGTTTCTATACCTGTTACCACTAATCCTGTTAGTTCTTTTGTTGCTCCTGTGATTGCAGAATCAGTAACTGAACCCGAATCTGCACAACACTCGCCTGTTCATGATACCACCGAAATGCCTGAATCAGAACCATCAAGTGTTCATGTTTCTACTCCTCTGCAAAAAGAACCACAATCTACTGTTCCCGAGTCAAGCACACGGGACTGGGCGGATACATTGGAGATTGATGAAACTGCACCACCACAAGCTTGGATCACGGCAGCCGCTAAATATGATCCAATCACAAACGCTGATAGAGATGTTCTATATCTCCGTATCCGTAGTCCGATAGACTTGTGTGAATTTTTGGCTCATGAGTTCAAATCTTCGGTCACTCCGTCTTTGGTAAAGAGAGCGCTAAAGGACAAGAGAATTCACGCCAAAACCAGGTTAAGCCGCATGGAGTACGAGTATTATGCTGACGAGGTCCTGAAAGCTCTTAATACCGTTCAAAGGCCAGGCCTTCATGAGTCAGAAAGAGCTCCACCTCCACTTGATCCTTCTCAAGATAATCAAATTGCTCTTGACTTCTTTGTCACCTATGATCTTGATTATCTCCTCAAGGGATCATCCAAGTACGCAACCTCCCTGACCTTGTTGAAAGCTGCTAATTGGGGAACAATACCCTGGATCGAGGAAAAGGTAAACCGACTCTGGGTCCCAAAGGTAAATCGTAATTATGATATGTATGCTGTTATAGGTGCATCACATTGGGACGAGCGAGTCTGAAGGGCGTACAGAGGTTGCTTCTTAGCCAATTCAGGAAGTATCGTTAGATCCGATATTCACATATCAAGTATTTTGGGACTAAAAACTGAAGCCAAGAATGGCTATCATCATGTGACGGAGATTCGTCTAAAAAGGGAGGATGATAGAGAATACACAATACAGCAGGGAGATTTTTCTATCATTCGCCTTGAAGATATCGAAGACATGTTGCTTATGATGACCCGTGATCAACTTACCCATCTTACTCGTGAAGAAATCATTTCCTTGAATACAGCACTTCGTATGTTCACACGAAGCGTTGTTATCAAGAAACGAGTTGAAGATCTTCAATTGGGAGTTGAAAGCTACCAAAGGAAGCTTAACCTGACCCGTCCAATGAATCAAGTTCTACCTCAACATGTCAACAGATTTCCCTATACCAGCATTACCGTTCCGAGTTACGGGATTTTCTACCTGAACAGTCGTGGGATCATGAAGTTTATGAGGGTAGGTGAGCTTTATAAATACAGTGATGGGACTCTCATATACGTCAGAGGAAAATTGGAGCATCTTAATTCTGGTGGGTCATTACCAGAAATGATTGAGGATTGGCATCCGGGTTATCGGAAAATGGCGACATATGTGATCAAGAAGATTGATGAAAAGCTCCGGGAACGTAGATTGATGAGGAGCTTAGAAAGGTTCGTTGGTGGTAGACCATATGGAGTGCACCACAAGTTATTGCAGCGATCCATCTAATGGGTCGTACATCTTAGGTCCACTCCATATTGGTTTTTAATTGTGAATATGTAAATTGTATGAATATTGTGCTTTTATGGCTTGATGTAGTGTTAAGGTATGATAATTTTTCAAGAATTTCTCACGAGATTCTAAATCTTTCAAAATATATCATACTAAAGCACTACAATTAACCCTTATTAATTTAAGGGGGAACATTAATATGTTCTATGGCCAAACATTGATTTCATTTTTACCCAAAGACCGGTTAATCCATTCAATATCCCAAATATTAATGGTTAACATTTTGGATAAGGGGAGAAAATGGGATTAAGGAGACTTAAATGATACTTGGCTAAAATATGAAAAAGACTTAACGATAATCCAACTTAATATGTGTAAAGCACGTGTTAAGGGGGAGCGTTTTTGATGAACAAAACACCTAAGGTACAAAACTCTTGATTTCAATATCACAAGTACCTTAAGTGATTTTCAAGGATTTTTCATGTTGACTATACTTTCCCAAAACACGCTTTATTCACGACGGATGTGGTGACAAAAGGGTGGTAGGAATAGGTTTTAGTCCAATGATTCATCAGAGCCGATGGAATCTTCCAAAGGACAATTCCCTAGATAGAATTAGAAGTCCTAGGAAAGATGGAGAAAGATTGTGAACGTAGCAGAGTACCGACTAATTACTGATGCTAGCACTGAAACAATCACAACAAGGTGCTAGTAATGATGTATTGGTAAGTACTGAAGGGGTTGAAGAATGAAAAAGAAATGTAAAGATAAAGGGTGTAAAGAAAGAAGCCCTCCTTACAACTTTAGGCAGAAACCGGGTCAATACATATGCTATTGAGATCATTTTGTTAATGATTCTCGATATTGAAGAAAGACATCATGGACCCAGTGATGCAATGCACAACCCTTCCCAGCTAACTCAAATATCTCTCAAAAGGTATTTGTTTTAATCACACGGAGATCAACATGTTATCTATTGGTTTATTCACTCCGAATAGACTGATATTGAAAAGGTGGCACTCCTCTCCAGCCATCGCTCACTAAATCAAAACGCACTATCGAGTCTAGAGCCACGAGATCATCAAAAGTCTCATTAGGACACTTTCCATTTATTCCTTGCTTTCTCACACACTGTGAGAAGTAAGAGATTTTTATGAGTCCTACGCAGTATTCTTGTAATATTGCCAGAACATCCGAGTAATACGCAAGTATTACAATGAAGATGGAAATCCTGCTTGAGCCAACATCAAACAAGCTCATGGTAGGTTACACGTGCGGTTCTTTAAGAACCAATCTTGTGAAAAACTGGAAAGAAACAGTAGTTTAATTCTTAATTGAACTTAAACTCGTTCCAGGCCTCTACGCATTATCATATGATCTTGCCAGAACAATCAGAGTGACACTCTTTAGTGTTCACAGTGACGAGTGGAAATCCTTCTAGTGTTAACATCAAACATCACTTGGTAGGTGACGTGCAAGATTTTTTATGAATTAAGCTCGTGATAACTGGAAAGAAACGATGGTGAAAATCTAATTGAAATTCACTTGTTCCAGGTTTCATGAATTGACGGCTTCAATCACAAGGATAATTTATCCAAGTGATTCACTCTTTATGTTCGCAGTCAAGCTTAGTGATCGTCGAATAAAGAGAACAGGTTTACCCGCGAAATCCTGTCAGGAGGTTACTTAATTGAAACTATCCGTCACAGGTACGATATCTAATATCGTCCAACGGTCTTCACCGACCGGAGGTAAAACGCTACCGATTTAGAATGAAATGTTCTAAGCCATTTCATTCGTGTCTTATCATGTTGCTGCGAAGACGGTGGCGTTGCGGTGTACCAGCTGAAGTCGTTCCCACATGATTATGTTTTTCTGCATCAAAGTTCAGCAAAATTCAAGAAAGTACAAAATGAAGTCTTCCGCTGTACCAAACTCTGAAGCTTTCGAGAATTCAACAAAAGACATAAGTGTGTGGAACATGGAGTCACGAGGAGGCAAGATTCACAAGAAGGCAAAGATCGCACGTGATTGGTCAAAAGAACAATGCTCTTAAGCCAAAGCCTAAAAGATCAAATCAACATATTCACAACAAAAAGAAAAGAAGAAAAGACTACGAGCTGAAGAACCAAGACTTAGTATAGTATGCTAGGTTTAGAACTGTGTAACGTGGAGTGACCTCCCTTAGGGGGAGATTGTTAGAAATACGTTTTTAACGTATATTAGAAGTATCGGTCACTCCACAATATTATTAATGTTGTATAGCTCGTAGTTAATGTTTGCTTATTTAGGTAAGTAAGAAACCG
Source organism: Glebionis coronaria (assembly GCA_025667525.1). Taxonomy (NCBI): domain Eukaryota; kingdom Viridiplantae; phylum Streptophyta; class Magnoliopsida; order Asterales; family Asteraceae; genus Glebionis; species Glebionis coronaria. The sequence continues at coordinate 149,365,983 of CM046880.1, read as the reverse complement.
GCCCATGGGCTTGTCATGGGTCGGCCCAAGCCCATTAGTGGCTTGGATATAAATACCCCTTTCCACCATGGAAAGGGGTTGGTTGTTGATTGTTTCACACTTTCATTTGAATAAAAACACATATTTCTCTCTCACTTTCTCTCACTAACTTTCTTTCTCTAGAAACCTTCAACCCACCTTATTGATTCATAAGATTATCCAAATTCTTCAATCAATAAGCTATTCTAGCTTGTTTTAACCCGCAACAACTTTGAATTTGTAATAGGTGTCACTTATTTGACCTATTTGTTCATTATGGAGCATTTGAGGGGTTGACTTTTAAGTTTGACTAGAAAACCAATAACTTTTGACATTTAAATAAGTGCTTATCAGCTTATTCTACTTATTTGGCTTGGCTTATTGAACTTTTCTTTGTTTATTTGTCTTATTTAAGTCATTTAGAGTCTTTTTCAACTTATTAGAAGGTCTGAGGTGGTCTAGAACTCTAAGTTGACTATTTTGTCTTTTAGTGAAATTCTACTTTGCTTATTTCTGGCTTATTGGGTTTGCTTTTTCAAAATTTCTTTTCACAGATCTCTTAGGCATCTCAAAAGAAGGTTGTGTGTTTAATTAGAGCTTATGGCATTGGCTTATTGCTTAATGGGCTTGTTGGCCTAATAAGAATAAGCTGTTGACCTTTTAAGCTGTGATAAGCTTAAAACCAGCTTTTGGGCCTTCAGACTTTTGGGTTTAGAATTAAATTTTGAGTCAGATAGGGCTTTTTTAGGTCATTTGGGCTTAGTTGAAGTTTTTGGGCCAAAAAGCCCATTAGTTTGGACTGTTTTCTATTTTAGCCCATTTGGGGGCCCATTAGGGGTATTTTGGTAATTTTACATTCATTTTCTGTTTACTTAGGTTAAAATAAGAAACAATTTCAAGAATCGTCCCTATCGTTTGCACTGATCATCAAGTCTCGTCCCTATTTCAAAATAAGTGCACCAATCGTCCCTATCGTTTACAACTTGGATCAAAAATGGTCCCTATCTTGGATGGGAGTTAGTTTAGGCTGTTATTTTTTGAAAATAGAGTGGTATTTTTGTCTTTTCATTACCACCCACTTTTAATACGTATTAAAATCTCATTATTTCTTATTTCTTTTTCTTCTCTCTCTCCCACTCTCACAGCTCCAAATCACCACCACTACAACCCCAAACCACCACCAAGATCTGCTCAATCCCAATCCCATCATAATAAAAAAAAACCCAGATCCATATACGAAAAGTCATGGATTCATGATTATATGAGAGTAAATGTCGTAGCCTTTCCAATCACTTCACTCGACTCATTTGCTAAAGAAACCAATACAGTACAAAACATTATTATTATGATTGATTGTTCATATTAAGAATGCATGTGAATGTGTCATATATGAAGATCGAGAGATGAAGATCAAATGACATGGGCCACAATGAGTCGAACTAATAAGCTGGATCGAGACATGTTTGCCAAATATTTCATAAACCCGATCAAGAAGTGATGCGCCGAAATCATTAAGATCAAGAAGATTTTTCTTCATTAAACGATTGTTCCTTTTATTGTTTTCTTCATCATCTCGGCTTCGTCTTCATATGCGCCAAAATCATTAAGATCAAGAAGTGATGCGCCGAATCGTTTTATCTTTGCGTTTTCTTGGTAATCCAATAACGAAAGTCATGATAACATCTTGCTAATGAGCTTCAGAGTGGGGTGTACAAACCCGTATTTTGAGCTTCAGCAACGTAGTAGTCAACCAATTGTTGGGGGTAGCGAAGATGATGAAGACCAAAATCCTTTATTTGAATATTCATCATGTTCTAAAGAGACTGAGGGTAATAGATCTTATAATCGTGGACAGAGAAATCAACAAAGAAGTTTGATATTCCAGAATTTAAAGGAAGAATGCAAGCAGATGAGTTCCTTGATTGGCTGCGCACAGTGGAGAGATCTTTTTATTTCAAAGAAAGGTGAAGTTAGTTGCGGGCTTTGATATGATTTTTCGTGATGAGTTTTCTTTTGAGATGGTGTTTCTTGGTTCGTGAATCTTTAATAAACAAAGAGCTAAGTTTTGGTGTTTTGTTTTTTGACAATGATGATATGAACTTTGGATCTGGTTTTTACTAATGAGTGTATTGTTTTATATGAAGTGTTCTTGTCTCTAGTGTTTTTTTTAGATAAGATTTTGGAGGTTTGTGGATATGTTTAAAGATTTTGGAGATAAGATTTCGGAGGGTTTTTGTTTTTTTAGTATATAAACAACTGGTCTTTTCTTCAAAGGAAAATGCTAACCTTTATTAAGTTTTTATTTAATGAAAATGAAAAGACAAAAATACCCCACTATTTTCAAAAGATAACAGTCAAAACTAACTCCCATCCAAGATAGGGACTATTTTTGATCTAAGTTGTATACGATAGGGACGACTGGTGCACTTATTTTGAAATAGGGACGAGACTTGATGATCAGTGCAAACGATAGGGACGATTCTTGAAATATTTTCTTAAAATAAACTAGTTTGCAAGTTTTTAGAATTTTTTTATAATTTTTGGATTTTTAATATTATTTTAATATTATTTTATTATTAAATTTCAAATTTCACATTTTTGCACTTTTTATATTTTTCTTAGGTTAATTACATTAAAATAGGATTTTTGCAACTCTTAGATTAATTTTATCTTCATTTTTCTAATTTCTAGAATTATTTTAAGTTTTTAATAGTTTTTAATCATTTTAAATAGTTTTAATTAGTTTAAAAATTTATAAAAATAGTTTTATTCTTATTTAGTCATTTTAGAGGTTTACAAAGTGAAAAATCTTTATTTGGGCTTTTTAATAGTTATTTTGATTTTTAGGGCTTTAATTAGCATTTAAAAATTAATATTTAATTAATTAAAAGGTTTGAAAAAGTTTTGATCATTTGTAAACCCTTAGTTTATTTAATTTGATTTTTGGTAATTTTTTGAGAATTTTTAGAATTAATTTTTGTTTTGGCACTTTTTACGGTTTTAATTTTAGTCGTCTTAGTAATAATTTTCACGTATCCGTCATTCTATTTTCTCATCCCCTTCCTTCTCAAATATTAATCTCAAATATCATTACATTTTAGTCACACACATATACCTCCTTGGGAAACGAACTTAATTGGGTCACTAGTGCTAATTTTCCTAAATCATCACTCAATACTTACCGCTTTTACGCCTCTTTCCTAAAAGGTCGTATTTTCACCACAATCATTTTGGCGCCGCTGCCGGGGAGGTGTGTCGTGATTAATTTGTCATTTTGTTTTTAATATTAACTGTTAGCCTCAAAATATTGAGTCAAACAAGAATGTTCGGTCATAGGTTTCTATTGTATTATTTATTAGAACGTTGTAATAAGTAGTTATTTAGTCGTGATTCACGGGCTTGGATTTAAACTAATTAAAGTCCAAAATACAAGCCCGGCCCAATATATAGTCCATTAAAGCCCGCATGTGGGTGGACTATATATACTACCCTCCTAGCATGTTAGGAGGGTGGATGGTCATTTTGTATTTCACACTTCTCTCTAATCTAATCTCACCAAGTTCACACACTTCTCTCTCTTTTCTCTCTCTAGTTTCTCTCTCTAAAATTCATCTTTTTTCTTCCTTTCTTTCTACCTTAATTCGTATTATATAATCATCATATATTAGGGACAACAATTGGTATCAATCGCCACGGGGTAGATTTGTTATTGGTTGTTCTTCTTATATTTGATTCGTGTGATTTCTTCCATAAATCAACTCGAATTCAAATTTTTTTGTGGTTTTCGTGTTCTTTATCTTGCTACAAATCATCTATATACTTGTTGTAGAGATTTGGTTGTTTTGGTTTGGTAAAAATCACGAATTTGTTGCCTAAAAGTTGCTAACTTGTTGCCTAAAAGTTGCCAAAAATCGTTGCCTAAAAAGTTGGAAGAAAAAGCACCATTATTGCGACAGCTTGAATATAGGAAAGGTAAGTACGGTTTCGATCGCAATAACCCTAGGGTTTTACTTTGCGATACGTATTGCGATAGCCCCCTTATTCCGATCTGGACATTCCGATCGTTATTGCGATCTGGATTGCGACGGTTAAGGCAATCTTGAAACGTTACTCTGCCCACTTTGCGACAGCCACATTACGACAGATTATTGCGATAGGATATTGCGATAGTACATTGCGATAGAATATTGCGACAGAAGGATATCGCGATAGGACATTGCGATCTGGGATTTCGATTGGTACATTGCGATCCAAAGGACATTCTGATCTAAACATTCCGACAACCTTCATTCCGATAGCACTTTCCGATGGATATTTCGATGACATGTTTTCGCTAAATTTTGTTTGAGTAATTTTTAGACTTAGCCACCATCTAGACTAGTTTCAGAATATCGTTTCCACGAAGATCAAAAAAAAAAAAAAAAAAAAAAAAAAGAGTTAAAATTTTCTCGTCAAGTAAATTCAAATTTTTTCCATACTAGTTTTAGGACATTTCTAGCTCGATTTCAAATTTTGGCGATTACAAAATTTTTGGACTACCGTTTTTGTCGGACTGGAGAATTTATTGTCGGCCTGGAGAAAAATTGCAATTTTCGGAATTTAAACCACAACAACAATCACAACAAATCTACTTAAGATCCATACTCACTTCATCATTACAGAGAATTTTGGGATGGATTCTACTGCAGAATATCGTGTGACGAACAACAACATCATGGTCGCGGGTAATAAAGAGAGACCACCAATGCTTGTGGCTGGTCGATATGCTCAATGGCAATCACGCTTTCTTCGCTATCTTGATACAAGACCTAATGGTGATGCCTTGAGACAATGTATTAACAATGGCCCATATGTTTTTTCTGAAATTGATGTTCCTTATACACCAGCCACAGACACATGTCCAGAAGTACCTGCAACAAAGAAAAAGGAAACTTTATCTGACCTTACACCCGAGAAACGTGCTTGGCATGATGCAGAAAAAGAAGCGATCTATATGATCCTAAGTGGAATTGGAGATGATATTTATTCCACAGTCGATGCATGTCCTACAGCACAAGAAATGTGGACGGCCATTGAACGCTTGCAACAAGGAGAGTCTCTCAACAAGCAAGATGTCAAAACAAACTTGTTTTGGAACTTTGGTAAGTTTACTGCATTGGATGGAGAATCAATTGAGTCCTATTATTCAAGATTTTACAAGATGATGAATGATATGACAAGAAACAACTTGGAAGTCTCCACCATGCAAGTCAATGTGCAATTTCTACAACAACTCCAACCAGAGTGGACACGTTTTGTCACTTTGGTGAAACAACAGAAGCAATTAGACAAGGTAAACTATCACACTCTCTTTGATATCTTGAAACAATTTCAGCATGAAGCAAATGAGATTCGAGCTGAACGAGTTGCAAAGACGGCTAATCCACTTGCTTTATTAACTACCACTCAAAATGTCCAAGATCATCGATCTCGTGCTCCTAAGCCATACTCTAGCCCATCATCCTCACCACGATATTCCACATCATCCAAGTCTTCATCATCCACAAGATCACGCGGCAAAGCACCAAGAGCACCTTCACCACCATCTGAGTCATCTTCAGAAGAAGATAGTGATGAAGATCAAGCTCAGAAGAATCGCGAGATGAAACAACAAATTGCTTTCATTATGAAGACTTACCAGAAGATCTACAAACCCACCAACAACAATCTTCGAACATCATCTAACACAAAGAACCGATATGTTGCGAGTCCTCCAAGGTATGACACACGTCGACGTGGTGAAAGCCCTTCTAGGTATGATCGACATAATCCAACGCATGTTGAGGGTTCTGCAAGATATGATCGACAAACTGCAAAGTATGATACTCAGAGGATTGCTTCTGCTACTGGGAATAGGGAAACTGTTGGAACTCAAGTGGTCCAACAAAGTGGGATTCAGTGTTATAATTGCCAAGGTTATGGGCATATGGCAAAGGAATGTAGGAAGCCGAAACGGGTTAGGGACTCTAGCTACCATAAGGAAAAGATGCTGCTATGCAAGAAGATGGAAGCAGGGGTCAAACTGTCAGCTGAGGAAGGAGCTATGCTTGATGACACTGATGATGAAGCCTCCGACCAGGAATTAGAAGCACATTACTCGTACATGGCACATGTTGAAGAAGTTCTCAAAGTCACTGAAGATGACAATGGTCCTATCTTTGACACTGATCCAATCGATAAGGTACACACTACTGATGAATATAATGTGTTTGGTGATATTCCTGAGCATAGTGATCTACCCAATGTCATTAATGACACGTGTATAATGGAAACGGTTGATAGCAATACCACACCCGATTCATCAGACATGTGCAATAATGAGTCTGAGGATGATCAACATGCAAATGAATATGATGAAGAGGAACGTATTGCGCTTGCTAATTTAATTGCTACTTTACAAAAAGATGTCACTGAAAATAAAAAGAGTCAAAAGCAATTAAAGAAGGCAAACGCTACGCTCACTCAAAGTTTTGAAGAATGTAAAGCTGCTCTTATCAAATCTACTGAAATGACTGAAAGCTATAGAGATGAGCTCCTTCAGAAAACCAAAGAGCTTGAGGGGTACAAGGGAAGTGCGTTAAAAAGTCAAAAGGACGATTTTGAAAACAAATATAATACCACTCTTGAGTTATTAGCTAAAGAGAAGCGTCAATATAATGTTTTCTTAATGGATGAACGTCAAAAAACGTACCTTGCCACTACCAAAGTTAATGAACTTGAACAAAAGCTCTCTATGACCACTACTGATTCTGCTAAAATTCTAGAGGATAAGAAACAAGAGGTAGATGCGTTAAAACAAGACTTCAAAAGTAGATATGATAAAGAAACCGAAAAAGTTACGAAACTAGAAGCACAAGTCGACTTTTTGAAGAACGTTGTTTATAAAACGCATGATTCTATTCAATCCGTAAGAATGCTAGCACCTCCATCGATGTTTAAGGGTCAAGCTAGCTTTGCAAGTCCTGAGTACCTTGCCAAAGCTCAAGCTGCGAACCCGCATCTTTATCTTGATGAGACTGAAAGGACTGATCTTGATTGCATGCCTCTAAGTGCCAATAGTGAAGAGACTGCCCTTTGGGATGCTGATAGTCAACCATCAGTTAATAAGGAGTTTGTGAAACCATATAATTATGCTTATGAGAATAGTCTTTATGGTCTGTTCCACAAACAAACTCAGAAATCTCGTGATGAAGTATTTTTAGAATGCAGGCAAAAGAGAATTCAATGGAAGAAAGCGTTTGCCACTAAGAAAACAAACGTTTCTAAGTTCATCAACTACTTGCCCCTAGATGCTTCTAAAAGCAAGAGTAGGCAGATATTTGGGTTTCTTACTCATTACATAGATAATATTAAGTCCATTATTGATAATGATTGGAAACAACGACAAAATGACGAGTGGAAGAAACCAATTCCTCAAGACATAACTGTGCTTGTCAAACAAATCTTAATACCGAACGCGGCCACACTAAAAGAAAATGTTCTTAAATTCGAAAACTTAATTCGGTCTGAAATGTTTGATGATTTACAATATGTTGAGTCTCTTGAGAAAGCAATTGATGATCTTCAAATGGACAAGTCCGTTTTTTCTGATGAATATGATTTACTCTTACAAGAATGCGTTTCTAAAGATATTATGTGTGCTTATTTTACATCTTGTGCTGATATTGATGAATATTCTGAAGTTGCATGCCAATATCTTGATAAGATCAAAGAATGTGAACGTCTTGAAATTGAGCTTTCGAAACGGAAAGAAAATGTTGACAAAAAGGCTTTTGAGTTACTTCAACACAAAACTGATTTCCTTCAAAAACATTGTCATTCACTTGAACTTGCTTTGCAAAAAGACGTTGGTCGTTTTTCACATGATAATAAATTGCAAGAAAAACTTTCCCAAACATTTCGAGAAATGAATGAACAGAATTTGGAAATTAAAGAGTTGAAAGCTCAATTACAAGACAGGGACAGAGCGATAGCAGAGTTGCAGAAACTCATTGCTAAAATGGGTGGAAAAATTGTGGAACCTAGCATTAAGAAAAATGTTGTTAGACAACCCAATGCCTCTAAAGAGAAAAGATCCTCTATCTTGGGAAAACCATCTGCTTTATCTAATTCCTCGTTTGCAAAACCTGTGTTTGCCCCCAAGATGGATGGAAAGGAAAGGTTACCACAAGCTCAACCCATAAGGAATCCTATAGCACCAAGCGTTAGGCACAATAATGTCATTAAACCAGGAATGTATAGAATATCCACTAAGCCCACAAACAAAGATTCTCACTCGCCTCGGACTTCTAGAAACACTAATATTCATGTGTCTTCTACTACAGGAATAGTCTCCACTACTAGTGTTAGCCGGCCTCAGCTTAAGAGCACTCAAGAGAATGATAAGGTCTGGAAACACAAGAATCAAGGGAAGATGAAGCAAGTAGAAGAACACCCTAGGATTTTCAATGTTTCTAAGAATAAAACGTCTGTAATCGCGTGTCATGACGATTTGAATGATTCAACTTTGAATGCTATGCATGTGAAATTTGTTTGTGTCAAATGTGGCAAGTGTGCTAATGCTAATCATTCTATGTGTGCTATAAATAAAGTCAAAGGCGTAGATACTAGAACTAAGAAGTAAGTTGCAATGCCTATTAGAGCTAGTAAACCCAAACGCAAAGTGAACCATTCTGGTGCAACCCCCACTAAGAAAAGTAATGCATCAGACTCCACCACTAAGAATCCTAGAAGCAAAATTAAGGAATTATATGAGTCTGCCAGTAAGTCTTGGAAATGGTGGTTTGCTAATCAATGTCCTCCCGGATATAAATGGATGCCTAAAGTTAGGACAGAAAATGTGAAAACGAGTGTTAGTTTGCCTTTAAATGTTGATAAGGACACTAATGATTCTACTATCACAACTACTGTGGTATCCAATTTAGCAAATGCTCCATCGTGTTCTAACTCTTCTGCAGGTGATACAAATAATTCTCTTCATAATGGACTCCGGATGCACGAAGCACATGACGGGGAATCTCAAGCTTCTAATTAACTTTGTGGAGAAGTTCCTAGGTACGGTCCGATTCGGAAATGATCAATTTGCACCGATCCTAGGATATGGAGATTTGGTTCAGGGGAATATCACGATTAAAAGGGTATACTACGTCGAAGGGCTCAATCACAATCTTTTCTCGGTTGGTCAATTCTGTGATGCGGATTTGGAAGTTGCTTTCAGAAAGAAGACATGTTTTGTTCGTGATTATGATGGGAATGACTTACTTACCGGTACACGGGGTACTGATCTTTATACAATTTCACTTCAAGACACAACTTCATCAACTCCAATTTGCTTCATGGCTAAAGCTTCAACGACTCAGGCATGGTTATGGCATCAACGTCTTTCTCATCTCAACTTTGATACCATTAACTTGCTTTCCAAGAAAGATATTGTGAGAGGCCTTCCAAGCTTGAAATTCATCAAAGATCATCTTTGTTCTTCTTGTGAACTTTGTAAAGCTAAACGAAGTCGCTTCAAAACAAAGACCACACCAAGCTCTAAAGGACGGTTAGATCTTCTTCATATGGATCTATGTGGTCCCATGCGTGTTCAGAGTATCAATGGAAAGAAATATATTCTGGTAATTGTCGATGATTACTCAAGGTACACATGGACTCACTTCTTGAGGTCCAAGGATGAAACACCCGATGTTCTCATTAGCTTCCTTAAATTGATACAACGTGGTCTTCAAGCTCAAGTTAAAGTGGTTCGTACTGACAGAGGTACATAATTTTTGAATTCAAATCTGAGAAAGTATTTTGAAGCCGAAGGGATTGAACATGAAACATCTATTGCTCGAACACCCGAACAAAACGGCGTTGTTGAAAGACGAAACCGTACTTTAGTTGAGGCTGCTCGAACATTACTATCCGCTTCAAAACTTCCACTGTACTTTTGGGCCGAAGCCGTGTCAACCGCATGCTACACACAAAACCGCTCCTTAATTATCCCAAGACACGAAAAGACACCATATCACATAATTCATGATCGTAAACCTTCACTCAAACACCTTCATGTTTTTGGATGTATGTGTTACATTATACGAGATGGTGAAAATTTGGATAAGATGAAAGAAAAAGGTGATGCATGTATTCTTGTGGGATATGCAACTCAGTCTAAGGGATATAGAGTGTTCAACAAAAGAACAAAATTGATTGTCGAGACAATTCACATCCGATTTGATGAATCTCAAGAGATGGCACTTGAACAAGGCAGTTTAAGTCCCGATCCACAACGACACACGACTTCCGTTCACAACCGCACGGAACTCGAAACTCAAGACCACAGCAATGAACCGTCAAGTTCAACGCTGGTTCCAGAAAATGTTCCTAGAGCTGATATGACAGTCGACACGACAATTGAAGAGTTGGAAATGTTATACGGACCAATGTATGATGAATATTTCACGGGGGAGAAACAAGTTGTATCGAAGTCTTCCGCTGTCACTCATGATATGAATGATGATACCGATCATCGTCAACAACCGGATACAACTTCATCTACTTCAACACGGGTTGCTGCAGATTTACCTCCTCAGAATATTACTTCAACAATCGATCCTACAACATCCACAACTACTGTCATTGCTCCAGAGAACACAAATCAAGCAGACAATGCATTATCTGACGAAGACGAATTTATCAACCCATTCGGTACACCGGTACACGAAACTGGAGAGTCTTCTACTCGCCATGTTGATCCGTCAAATATGCATACTTTCTATCAACGACATCCTTCAACACATCATTGGACCCGAGATCATCCTTTGGTTCATGTCATTGGAAACCCTTCACAGCCCGTTCGTACAAGACGACAGCTTGAAACCGATGGCGATGTTTGTATGTTCGCACTCGCCGTGAGTACTGCTGAACCGAAAAACATCAAAGAAGCCATGGCTGATCATGCTTGGATTGAATCGATGACGGATGAACTTCACCAGTTTGAAAGACTTAAAGTCTGGGAACTGGTTGACAGACCATACGATGTAACACCATTAAATCTTCGATGGATCTGAAAAAACAAGATGGATGAAGAGAACACGATCATCAAGAATAAATCTAGGCTAGTGGCTAAAGGGTATGGACAGAAAGAGGGTATTGATTTTGAAGAATCATTTGCACCAGTTGCTCGAATGGAAGCAGTCAGGATTTTTCTTGCTTATGCTGCACATAAGGGAGTCATTGTCTATCAAATGGACGTAAAGACGGCGTTTCTTAACGGTCCTTTGAAGGAAGAAGTCTATGTCACGCAGCCGGAAGGATTCGTCAATCCTCATTACCCTGACAAGGTGTATCGTCTCCACAAAGCACTATATGGACTCAAGCAAGCTCCAAGGGCGTGGCACGACGAGCTCTCAAAATTTTTGGTCTCCAAAGGTTTCTCAAAAGGTTCCATTGATCTAACTTTGTTCACTTATAAATATGGGGATGACATTCTGCTTGTGCAAATTTATGTTGATGACATTATTTTCGGGTCTACAAACCCAAAACTTTCAAAATGGTTTGAAAAAGTAATGCACAGCAGATTTGAAATGTCTATGATGGGAGAACTAAAATTCTTTCTAGGAATTCAAGTTCACCAATCCCCAAGTGGTATCTTCATTAACCAAGCTAAGTATTGTCAAGAGATAATCAAAAAGTATGGTATGACTTCATGTGACCCCGTTGGGACACCATTATCAACCACATCCCTAGATGCTGACTTGGAGGGATTACCCATAGATCAAACGAGATATCGTTCCATGATCGGGTCCCTCATGTACTTGACAGCGAGCAGACCTGATATACATCATGCTACATGCTATTGTGCACGATATCAAGCACGACCCACTGAAAAGCACCTCAAGGAGGTTAAACGGATCTTTCGGTACCTTAAGAATACCATTCACATGGGACTCTGGTATCCGAGGGAAACCGGTTTCTTTCTAACGGCCTATTCAGATTCTGATCATGCAGGGTGTCTTGATACACGTAAAAGTACTTCTGGTGGTGCACAATTTCTAGGTCAAGACAAGCTTGTGGGATGGTCTTCCAAGAAGCAGGATTGCACGTCACTGTCATCAGCCGAAGCGGAGTATGTGTCTCTATCTGCGTGTTGTGCTCAAGTTCTTTGGATGAGAACACAACTCACGGATTATGGCTTCCATTTTGATAAAGTACCTATGTACTGTGACTCAAAATCGGCCATAGCCATCTCCTGCAATCCGGTTCAGCATTCCCGCACGAAGCACATTGATGTCAGATATCACTTCATTAAGGAACAAGTTGAAAAGGGTATTGTTGAATTATACTTTGTTGGAACTGATTACCAATTAGCTGACTTGTTTACAAAAGCTCTTTCGAAAGAGAGGTTTGCGTATCTAGTTAGGCAAATTGGTATGAGATGTTTGACTCCAGCAGAACTGGAGGTTCTGGCAAAGAAGCCTGCTTGATTCATCTATCAAACATCTACCTGTAAATATTAATCAAAAAGCAAAATACAAAAGTAAAAAATCTTTGATAATCCAAAAATATTCTTCTCGACATGTCTTTCAGTATCGATAATATGGACGTACCTAGAAATGTCGCTCAATAACGACACGGGTGTGTACATAAAGCTCGAATGAAAGTTGTAAATATTTTTCAAAACATGTCATTTCTATCTTTTCAAAAGGAAATTGTCTATTTTGGACAATATTTCCAACAACGGGTAGAGCAATCTATCTCGGGTTGAGCTTGTCACAAAACATTCAACGTTTTGAGCTCAACACAATGGCTTGTAATCACTTTCAGATTGCAACCCGGATCTAAATTCACGGGGGAGTGTACGCTTTTGTACTCTTACCCTTAGCAAAAGAAGTTAAATCTTCTTACACTTGAGTGGATTCGTCAAGACATTCAAAGTCTGTGAACTCAAGTTTATGCTTTAGAAAAACCTCTTCGACAAAAAGAAATAGGATTTTTTCAAAAAGCGTTGAACACAATTTTTTCAAGAATTTATCAATGATTATTCAAAATCTTTCAAAAATTGTGTGTTCAACAAACTCCCATCCTCAAAAAGCAAAATGTGGATCATATCCTCATAATGACAATTCAATTGGATCAATTTTTGAGGGGGAGCATTTCAACTTCATGCAAAAGCTTAACACATCTTTCTCCCGGAGATTTCAAGACTATTTTTCAAAATATATTTTAATCAAATTTGGTATCTCTAATATCAAAAGATTTTATATATTAGAGATAGGGGGAGAAAATGTGATTAAAATGTGATCTATAAGACTCAAGCACTTTAACTCTTACCCACATGTGCGAAACACTTTCGATTATCGATGCACATGTGAAGGGGGAGCATTTCTGAAACGACAAAACTAGCAAGGTGTTAAATGTTTTTCAAACACTTTGTTAGAATTTAAAGTGGTTTTCATGGTTACGATCAAATACCCACAACATCTTTAATTCACGACGTTATTGGTGTCAAAAGGGTGGTTAGGTTTAAGTCCTATGATCCAACCAGAACCGGAGGGATCTTCCCAGGGACAATCCAATAGATTATTAGAAGTCCTTAGGAAAGATGGAGTAGAATGTGAACGTAGCTGAATGCCGACTAAGTACTGATGATAGCACTGGAACAATCACAACAAGGTGCTATTAATGATGTCTTGGTAAGCATTGAAGGGGTTGAAGAATGAAAAAGAAATGTAAGGATAAAGGGTGTAAAGAAAGAAGCCCTCCATACAACTTAGGCAGAAACCGGGTCAACTCATCATGAAGACAAACTCATCATGGACCCAGTGATGTGAAGCACAACCCTTTCCTAGCTACTCAGACTTCTCTCAAAAGAAATTTGTTTTATTGTCACGGAGATCAACACGACTTCTATTGACTTTCTCACTCCGAGATAGTTGATATTGAATAGGTGGCATCTGCTCCAGCCTCCGACCACTAAAAGTGCACAAATCGAGTCTAGAGCCAAGAGATCAATCAAATCTCGTTAGGACACACGGATGAAGATCAAGAGAGTCCTACGCTATATCCTTGTGATATTGCTAGAACACTCAGAGTGATACTACTTAGTATTCACAATGATGAGTGGAAATCCTTCCAGTGTTAACATCAAACAGCACTGCGGTAGGTCATATGCAAGATTCTTTATGAATTGAACATATGTAAAACTGAAAAGCAACAGTGGTTTGATTCTGAATTGATTCAAACTCGTTTCAGGTTTCGACGCAATATCTTTATGGTCTTGCCAGAACATTCAGAGTGATATTTATTAATATTCACAGTGACGAATGGAAATCCTTCTAGCGTCAACATCAAACAGCGCTACGGTAGGTGACTTGTGAGATTCTTATGAATCAAACTTGTGTCAACTGGAAAGCAACAATGGTAAGATTCTTAATGAATCAAACTTGTTCCAGGAATTTGAATTGACGACTTTAATCAAGCGGATATTTATCCAATTGATTCATTCTTTATGTTCGCAGTCTTGCTTTGAGACGGTCGAGTAAAGAGAACGGCTAGTACAGCCGCGAAACCCTGTCAAGGAGATTCTTAATTGAATCTACCTGATCACAGGTACGATATTTAATATCGTATAACGGTCTTCACCGACCGGAGGTAAAACGCTACCGATTTAGGACGAATGTCAAAGCCATTCAGTCCGTGTCTATGTTTTGTCTCGAGAAGGTGGCGTCACGGTGTACTCAGCAGAGTCAAAGATTCACAACCACATATTCATGCCCAAAGACTTATCCAACAGTTGATAGTGTGAGCATGTGGATAAAGACACAAGATCGCAAGATGGCAATGACAAGTCAAGGATGATTTGAAGATCTCAAGACTTAAAGACAAAGTCGAAAGACAACGACAAAGGCTCAAAGATCACAGCATGAAGGAACAAAACTACTGTTACACGTTCAAGACTCATTTATGACGAAATTCATAAATCTCCATTGGAATCCAAATATCAAAGAGGAATGACCTCACATTGGGGGAGATTGTTAGCCTCAAAATATTGAGTCAAACAAGAATGTTCGGTCATAGGTTTCTATTGTATTATTTATTAGAACGTTGTAATAAGTAGTTATTTAGTCGTGATTCACGGGCTTGGATTTAAACTAATTAAAGTCCAAAATACAAGCCCGGCCCAATATATAGTCCATTAAAGCCCGCATGTGGGTGGACTATATATACTACCCTCCTAGCATGTTAGGAGGGTGGATGGTCATTTTGTATTTCACACTTCTCTCTAATCTAATCTCACCAAGTTCACACACTTCTCTCTCTTTTCTCTCTCTAGTTTCTCTCTCTAAAATTCATCTTTTTTCTTCCTTTCTTTCTACCTTAATTCGTATTATATAATCATCATATATTAGGGACAACATTAACCATAAATAGTATTTGTATTAGTAGAACTCTACTAATACGTATTATCAGTTTTTTCGTTTTTCTTGTGAAATTATTATTACTATATTGTATTAAGTATCACAACAAATACAAAATATCTCCAAAAGTGTGAAAACACAACCTTAATTAGGATTTGATCTCCTAATTATTGTATTCGAATCTCAAACAAAAAAGAAAAAGGCAAAAATAGATAAATACTTTCGTGAAGCTCGATTTTGAAAAATACAAACTATAAGGTGGGTATAAGGCGGCTATTATAAAATATAACCTAAGGAAAAAGGCTCTTAAGTGCTTCGCGCCGCCTCGTTTCCCCGCTTGCTTGTGAGTATTTTGAGATTGAAGGCTAATCGAGGGTGTTGCCGCCCAAAGTATTATTACGTATCATATATATTTGCTTGGTTTCTTTGTGATTAAACCCTCTTGAACAATTTGGTTTTCACCAAAGTTCTAAAGTCATTCGAAGGCGTTCACTCCACGTGATCGTTTTCACTCTTTTGAGGCTTCTTTAATCAAGAGTTTGATTCGAGGAGAGATTTGGTAGATTGTTGTCTACGAAGATACACAAAATCCAAAAAAATTAAAAATAATCAAAAACACAAAAAAAAAAATTGAAAATTCACAAAACACCCAAAAAGAATCTTCTTTGCTCACCTCCCATTCTACGTCAAGTTTATGCTAACTCGTAATCAAGCAAAACGAGCTCGTAAACGTCGTCAAAGTCAAGGAAATCAAGAGCCTTTGATTGAAGAACAAACTCCAATTGTCGAACCCGTTGTAGAACCAATAGTCGTCATGGCTAATCGTACTATGATGGAGTTGCTTCAAGCACCCACCGAGGGTTTTGGAGAAGCTATTGTGATTCCCGCCATCCTTGCGGAGAATTTCGAGATTAAGACGGGTTTAATGTCGATGTTACAAGCAAATAAGTTTAGAGGTCATGAAAAAGACAACCCGCATTATCACATAAGGAAGTTTAATCGTCTCACCGCAACAAGCAAGTTTAAGGATGTTCCACATGACGCCATTAAGATGATGTTGGTTTCCATACTCGTTAGATGGACCCGCTAAAATTTGGCTCGAGAAAGAACCGCCAAATTTGATTTTGACATGGAATGACCTCGTTTCTAAGTTTGTGAACCAATTTTTTCCACCATCTAAAACAACACATTTGAAAAATGAGATTTCAAGGTTAACACAACGAAGTAATGAAAGTTTTTCAATGGCATGGGAACAATTTAAGGAAATGTTACATGAATGTTCACACCATGATTTTTCGGAATTGCATCAAATAGATACTTTCTATAATGGGCTTAATGATCATGAACGAGATTATTTGAATGCCACTGCGGGTGGTAATTTTTTTTGCAAAACGACCGATGAAGCTTTAATTATCGAGAATAGATCTAAGGTTTATAACCCTCGTAACACACCGAGTGTTGCCAATATGGGTTCTTCATCGTCATCATCGTCTCGTAACATGAACGCCTTACATGATGAAGCTAATGAGGAAAATCGGTTTTTCGATAGATTTACAAATCTTATGACTCATTGGAAAGCACAAGATGCTTTGAATTCCGCATCGGTTAAAGCGGTTGAAAAGAGTTGTTTATCTTGTGGTGGAGCTCATGATATTTCCGAGTGCATTACCGTCGGTGGTAACACTTCGAGTGCTTATGTAGCAACGGGAACTTACAACCAAAATGGCCAAGGTTCCCGTCCAAATCAAGCTCCACCAAATCAAAATGCTAATAACTATCAAAACAACAATCAAAATGGTGGTTATCAAGGCAATTTACGTAACTATAAAAAGGGGAATTATCAAAGTGGGAATGGACAAGTTGCAAATCAAAATCAAAACCGTGATTTTCAAACTACTACTCAAGGTTTTCAAAATGATCACACCAAAAATCTTCAAGGAGAATTTTTGAATTATGCTAAAGCAAACGATGCTAAGTTTTATAATATGCAACGTGAAATGATTAGCTTAAGATCCGAGTTGAAAAACGAGCTTAAAAACGAACTTGATAATGAAATTAAGACTCATGCTAATAAAATGGAAGGAAATGTTCAACGTCTTCAAAAAAATCAACAAAAGACAGAATAAGGACAACATGAGATTAAACAAGAATTGTTAATTGCGGATGCTAGGCAATCAAAATTTGAAGACCGAATGGCAAAAATGTTTGAAGCAATCATGTGTAAACACTCTTCCTCGAGTGGTCTTCCTAGTGATGCCATTGCAAACCCGAAGGGAGAAATGAAGGTTATTACTACACGTAGTGGTAAAACTTTCAATGAACCAATCTCTCGTCCAAGTACTTCTACGTAGAAGGAAATCGAGAAAGAGCCCGAGGTGATGGTCGAAAAGGAGCATATTACAAGCCCATAAAGTACCGCTCATACCACACTATGGTTGAACCAATACCAATCATGGAACCCGAGATTCCAAGGCCGTTGCATAATGTCCAACCCACACCACCCTTACCTTACCCTTCCAGACGAAACAAAGAGAAATTGCAAGAACTTAACAAACAATAAATCGAGCTTTTTATAAAAATGTTTCAACAAGTTCATTTTGATGTAAGTTTAGCCGACGCGTTGTTATATATGCCTCGTTTCTCTTCCACTTTGAAAAGTATGATGAATGATAAGGAAAAGCTTTCAAAGCTTGCTAATTGTTCTTCAGTTTATCTTAACCGCATACCGGAAAATGTTGGTGACCCTGGAAAGTTTCTCATTCCTTGTGATATACAAGATATGAATGAATGCCTCGCCTTGGCCGATCTTGGTGCGAGCATTAATTTGATGCCATTTTATATTTGGAAATCGCTTTCGCTTCCGGCTCTTACTTCTTCGAACATGTCTATCGAGATGGCCGATCATTCTACGATTTTAGCATGTGGAGTAGCCGAGGATGTTTTCGTGAAAGTGGGGAAGTTCTACTATCCCGTTGATTTTATAGTAGTTGACATCCCCGCGGATCCTCAAGTTCCTCTATTTTTAGGTCTTTCATTTTTAGACACCTCGAGATCGCTTATCGATGTTCATGCAAGAACTATTACTTTGAGATTCAACGAACAGGAACTTGTTATATACGCTACTCAAAACTCGACACCTTCATGTTTATGCAGTCGCTACCATCAATCACATCGACTTAGTTGATGCGGTTTGCGATGAGTTTTCATAAGAAGTGTTAGGTTTTTCTGATAGCTCGTCAAGTGGCAGTCCCACTATTTTGGATCCAATTCTTCCTAATTCTACACCAAATCTCACTCCATTCCAAGGAGGCAATTTTTACTTCAAATGAAATCGAAAATGAAGATGAGGTGATTATTAGTGATGATACTTCTATTCCACCATTTCTTCCACCGATGGAAGTTATGAGTGTTGAGCAAAAATCTTCATTCGAGGAACCGCCTATCCTTGAATTGAAAGATCTTCCATCTCACCTTGAATACACATTCTTGGAAGGTGATGACAAGTTGCCGGTTATTATTGCAAAAGGTCTTGCTAATGATGAAAAAATCGCGCTCTTAAAAGTTCTTAAAGCTCATAAAGGGGAAATTGCGTGGAAAATTTCCGACATTAAGGGTACTGACCCAAAATTTTGTACTCACAAGATTTTCATAGAGGAGGACTACAAACCCGCAATTCAAAGTCAAAGAAGGGTAAACCTCAAAACTTACGATGTCATCAAAAAGGAAGTCTTAAAACTCCTCGACGCGGGAATGATTTATCCTATCTCCGATAGCCCATGGGTGAGCCCAATCTATTGTGTCCCTAAAAAGGGAGGAATGAACGTTGTGCCTAATGAAAACAACGAGTTAATTCCCACTCGTGTTGTGACCGGTTGGAGGGTGTGTATTGACTACTAAAATTTAAATGACGCCACTCGTGAAGACCACTTCCCTTTGCGCTTCATGGATCAAATGTTGGAGCGACTCGCGGGAAATGAATTCTATTGCTTTTTAGATGGTTTTTCCGGTTACTTTCAAATCCCTATCGACCCTCGTGATCAAGAGAAAACTACGTTTACGTGTCCTTATGGAACGTTTGCTTATCGTAGGATGCCTTTCGGACTTTGCAATGCACCGGGTACATTTCAACGGTGTATGATGGCTATTTTTCACGATATGATCGAGAAGTAGATGGAAGTGTTTATGGATGACTTTTCGGTGTTTGGCAATTCGTTCACGTCGTGTTTATCTAATCTCGAGCAAATGTTAAAACGTTGTGAAGAAACCAATCTTGTGCTTAATTGGGAAAAATGTCATTTTATGTGTAAACAAGGAATCGTCTTAGGACATAAGGTCTCGAAAGCGGGGATTAAGGTCGATAAATCTAAGGTAGACGTCATCGCCAAGTTACCTCATCCCAAAACCGTTAAGGGAGTTAGGAGTTTCCTAGGCCACGCGGGCTTTTATCGTCGTTTCATCAAATACTTTTCAAAAATCTCTCGACCTATGACACACCTTCTCGAGAAGGATGCTCCTTGTTAGCCTCAAAATATTGAGTCAAACAAGAATGCTCGGTCATAGTTTATTATTGTAACATTTATTAGAACGTTGTAATAGTTAGTTAAATAGTCGTGGTTCACGGGCTTTGGATTTAAGCTACTTAAAGCCCAAAAGACAAGCCCGGTCCAAACAATATAGCCCATTATGGTTACATGTAAGCCCGACTATATAAGGCCCTTCCTAGCATGTTAGGAAGGGTGGATGATCATTTGTAACTCTAATTTTCTCTAATCTAATATTCACCAAGTTAATCATCTCTCTCTCTCTACTTTCTCTCACTACTTTCTCTCTCTAGGAATCCATCTCTTTTCATCTATTTTCTATCCTTAATCATCATAATAATATGGGACAACATTTGGTATCAATCGCCACGGGGTAGATTGTGTTTGGTTGTTTGGTTTTAGTTTGATTCGGTTGATTTTTCCATCTAAATCATCCCGAATTAAATTTTTTTTAGTTTTTTTCGGGCTATAAATCTTGATATAAATCATTTATATCGATTTGGTAGGGATTTGGTTTGGTTTTTGTGGTAAAAATCACAAGTTTTTGTGGTGTTTGGATTCATTTTGGAGTTACGGTTCGTTCACTGTTTCAAGATCATTCCAAATTATGATTTTCAGAAAAGGGTTAATTATTCCGAAAAAAGGATTTTCGGATAAGGGTTAATTATTCCGAAATAAAAGTTTTTCGGATAAGGGTTTACTATTTTGAAGAAGTGTGTATTCCGAAGAAGTGATTTCTCTAAAACAGTGGCTTATTCCGAAGATTTCAGGTTTGTTGTTATTCCGAAGATTATCCTTTATCTGAATTTAGTTTATTCCGAAAAACCTAGTATTCCGAAAAAGTCTCATTCTCTAAAAAAGCATCTATTCCGAAGAAAAGACATTCCGAAGAAGGTACGTTTTTCCGAAAAAATCCATTTTTCTGAAAACGTCAATTATTCCGAAAAACATCATTTCTCTGAAAACATCACTTATTCCGAAGATACTCGTTTCTCTGAAATTCACCATTATTCCGAAGAAGGTCACTTTCTCCGAAAAAGTGGTTTTTCCGAATATTTCTCTGAAAACTCCAATATTCCGAAGAAGCTCATTTCCCTGAAAATATCAAATATTTCGAAGAAGGCCATTTCTCTGAAAACTTCAATTATTCCGAAGAAGCTCCATTTTTCTGAAAACATCATATATTCCGAAGAAGGCCATTTCTCTGAAAACTTTAATTATTCCGAAGAAGCTCCATTTTTATGAAAACTTCATTATTCCGAAAAAACATAATTTCTCTGAAAATGTCAGATATTCCAAAATTGAAGATTTTTATCAAAGTGAAATTTTTTAAACGTGTGAATTTTCGCCTTCGAATTTTTGGTTTCTTTTGAAGACAATATTTAGGGGATTTTAACACTTTTCATCGACACCAACAATCACAACACATCTACTTAAGATCCATTTTTCACTTCATCAACTTCAAGTCTCTTGATATGGATTCTACTCACGAGTATCGTGTCACAAACAACAATATCATGGTGGCGGGTAATAAAGAGAGACCACCAATGCTTGTGTCTGGTCGGTATGCTCAATGACAATCACGTTTCATACGATACCTTGATACAAGACCCAATGGTGATTCCTTGAGGAAATGTATTACTCATGGACCATATATATTCAAGAAGATCACAATTCCTCCAAGACCAGCCACAGATACCACTGATCCAATACCTGCAAGTGAACGTGATGAAACAAGAGTCGATCTCACACCTGAGAATTATGCTTGGCATGATGCGGAGAAGGAAGCCATCTATATGGTTTTAAGTGGGATTGGAGATGATATTTACTCCACGGTTGATGCATGCCCTACAACACATGAAATGTGGACTGCTATTGAACGCTTGAAACAAGGAGAATCACTCAACAAACAAGATGTCAAAACAAACTTGTTTTGGAATTTTGGCAAGTTTAATTCAAGGGATGGAGAATCAATTGACTCTTACTACTCCAGGTTTTATAAAATGATGAATGACATGACAAGAAACAATCTGCAAGTCTCCACCATGCAAGTCAATGTTCAATTTCTTCAACAACTTCAACCCAAGTGGACACGGTTCGTCACTTTGGTCAAACAACAAGAAAAGTTAGACGAGGTCTCATATCATCGACTCTTTGATATCTTGAAGCAATTTCAGAATGAAGTAAATGGGATTCGAGCTGAACGTGTTCCCAAGACGGCTAATCCACTTGCTTTAGTGACTACCACTCAACATGTTCAAGGTCATCACTCTCGTGCTCCTAAGTCATATTCCACTACATCATCTTCACAACGATCTTCCACATCATCTAAGTCTTCATCATCCACAAGATCTCGAGGTAAAGTGCCAAGAGCACCATCACCACCATCTGAGTCATCATCTGAAGAATATAGTGATGAAGACCAAGCTCAAAAGAATCGAGAGATGAAACAACAAATGGCTTTCATAATGAAGACTTACAAGAAAATCTACAAACCCACCAACAACAATCTTCGCACATCATCTAACACAAAGAACCGATATGTTGAGAGTCCTCCAAGGTATGACACACGTCGACATGGTGAATGTCCTTCTAGGTATGATCGACATAATCCAACGCATGTTGAGGGTTCTGCAAGGTATGATCGACAAACTGCCAAGTATGATACTCAGAGGATTGATGCTACTACTAGGAATAGGGAAACTGTTGGAAGTCAAGTGGTTCAGCAGAGTGGGATTCAATGTTTTATTTGCCAAGGTTATGGGCATATGGCAAAGGAATGCAGGAAGCCAAAAAGGGTTAGAGACTCTGGTTATCATAAGGAAAAGATGCTGCTATGCAAGAAGATGGAAGCATGGGTTAAATTGTCAGCTAAGGAAGGAGCAATGCTTGATGACACTGATGATGAAGATTTTGATCAAGAACTAGATGCACATTACTCGTACATGGAAAAGGTTGAAGAAGTTCTCAAAGTCACTGAAGATGACAATTGTCCTATCTTTGACAAACAAACTTTCCATCAAGCACGACCCACTGAAAAGCACCTCAAGGAGGTTAAACGGATATTTAGGTACCATAAGAATACCATTCACATGGGACTCTGGTATCCGAGGGAAACCGGTTTCTTTCTAACAGCCTATTCAGATTCTGATCATGCAGGGTGTCTTGATACACGTAAAAGTACTTCTGGTGGTGCACAATTTCTAGGTCAAGATAAGCTTGTGGGATGGTCTTCCAAAAAGCAAGATTGCACGTCACTTTCATCAGCCGAAGCGGAGTATGTGTCTCTATCTGCGTGTTGTGCTCAAGTTCTTTAGATGAGAACACAACTCACGGATTATGGCTTCCACTTTGATAAAGTACCTATGTACTGTGACTTAAAGTCAGCCATAGCCATTTCCTGCAATCCGGTACAACATTCCCGCACGAAGCACATCGATGTCAGATACCACTTCGTTAAGGAACAAGTTGAAAAGGGTATTATTGAATTATACTTTGTTGGAACTGATTACCAATTAGCTGACTTGTTTACAAAAGCTCTTTCCAAAGAGAGGTTTGCGTATCTTGTTAGGAAAATTGGTATGAGATGTTTGACTCCAGCAGAACTGGAGGTTCTGGCAAAGAAGCCTGCTTGATTCATCTATCAAACATCTACCTGTAAATATTATGAAAAAGCAAAATACAAAATTAAAAAATCTTTGATAACCCAAAAATATTCTTCTCGACATGTCTTTCAGTATCGATAATATAGACGTGCCTAGAAATTTCGCTCAATAATGACACGGGTATGTACATAAAGCTCGAATGAAAGTTGTAAATATTTTTCAAAACATTTCATTTCTATCTTTTTCAAAGGAAATTGTCTCTTTTGGACAATATTCCAAAAACGGGTAGAGCAATCTATCACGGGTTGAGCTTGTCACAAAACATTCAATGTTGGCTTATTCCGAAATAAAAGTTTTTCGGATAAGGGTTTACTATTTTGAAGAAGTGTGTATTCCGAAGAAGTGATTTCTCTGAAACAGTGGCTTATTCCGAAGATTTCAGGTTTGTTGTTATTCCGAAGATTATCTTTTATCTGAATTTAGTTTATTCCGAAAAACCTAGTATTCCGAAAAAGTCTCATTCTCTGAAAAAGCATCTATTCCGAAGAAAAGACATTCCGAAGAAGCTACGTTTTTCCGAAAAAATCCATTTTTCTGAAAACGTCAATTATTCCGAAAAACATCATTTCTCTGAAAACATCACTTATTCCGAAGATACTCGTTTCTCTGAAATTCACCATTATTTCGAAGAAGGTCACTTTCTCCGAAAAAGTGGTTTTTCCGAAAATTTCTCTGAAAACTCTAATATTCCGAAGAAGCTCATTTCCCTGAAAATATCAAATATTCCGAAGAAGGCCATTTCTCTGAAAACTTCAATTATTCCGAAGAAGCTCCATTTTTCTGAAAACATCAAATATTCCGAAGAAGGCCATTTCTCTGAAAACTTTAATTATTCCGAAGAAGCTCCATTTTTCTGAAAACATCATTATTCCGAAAAAACATAATTTCTCTGAAAATGTCAGATATTCCGAAAATTGAAGATTTTTATCAAAGTGAAAATTTTTAAACGTGTGAATTTTCGCCTTCGAATTTTTGGTTTCTTGTGAAGACAATATTTAGGGGATTTTAACACTTTTCATCGACACCAACAATCACAACACATCTACTTAAGATCCATTTTTCACTTCATCAACTTCAAGTCTCTTGATATGGATTCTACTCAAGAGTATCGTGTCACAAACAACAATATCATGGTGGCGGGTAATAAAGAGAGACCACCAATGCTTGTGTCTAGTCGGTATGCTCAATGGCAATCACGTTTCATACGATACCTTGATACAAGACCCAATGGTGATGCCTTGAGGAAATGTATTATTCATGGACCATATATATTCAAGAAGATCACAATTCCTCCAAGACCAGCCACAGATACCACTGATCCAATACCTGCAAGTGAACGTGATGAAACAAGAGCCGATCTCACACCTGAGAATTATGCTTGGCATGATGCGGAGAAGGAAGCCATCTATATGGTTTTAAGTGGGATTGGAGATGATATTTACTCCACGGTTGATGCATGCCCTACAACACATGAAATGTGGACTGCTATTGAACGCTTGAAATAAGGAGAATCACTCAACAAACAAGATGTCAAAACAAACTTGTTTTGGAATTTTGGCAAGTTTAATTCAAGGGATGGCGAATCAATTGACTCTTACTACTCCAGGTTTTATAAAATGATGAATGACATGACAAGAAACAATCTGCAAGTCTCCACCATGCAAGTCAATGTTCAATTTCTTCAACAACTTCAACCCGAGTGGACACGGTTCGTCACTTTGGTCAAACAACAAGAAAAGTTAGAAGAGGTCTCATATCATCGACTCTTTGATATCTTGAAGCAATTTCAGAATGAAGTAAATGAGATTCGAGCTGAACGTGTTGCCAAGACGGCTAATCCACTTGCTTTAGTGACTACAGCTCAACATGTTCAAGGTCATCACTCTCGTGCTCCTAAGTCATATTCCACTACATCATCTTCACCACGATCTTCCACATCATCTAAGTCTTCATCATCCACAAGATCTCGAGGTAAAGTGCCAAGAGCACCATCACCACCATCTGAGTCATCATCTGAAGAAGATAGTGATGAAGACCAAGCTCAAAAGAATCGAGAGATGAAACAACAAATGGCTTTCATAATGAAGACTTACAAGAAAATCTACAAACCCACCAACAACAATCTTCGCACATCATCTAACACAAAGAACCGATATGTTGAGAGTCCTCCAAGGTATGACACACGTCGACATGGTGAAAGTCCTTCTAGGTATGATCGACATAATCCAACGCATGTTGAGGGTTCTGCAAGGTATGATCGACAAACTGCCAAGTATGATACTCAGAGGATTGATGCTACTACTGGGAATAGGGAAACTGTTGGAAGTCAAGTGGTTCAGCAGAGTGGGATTCAATGTTTTAATTACCAAGGTTATGGGCATATGGCAAAGGAATGCAGGAAGCCAAAAAGGGTTAGAGACTCTGGTTATCATAAGGAAAAGATGCTGCTATGCAAGAAGATGGAAGCATGGGTTAAGTTGTCAGCTAAGGAAGGAGCAATGCTTGATGACACTGATGATGAAGATTCTGATCAAGAACTCGATGCACATTACTCGTACATGGCAAAGGTTGAAGAAGTTCTCAAAGTCACTGAAGATGACAATGGTCCTATCTTTGACAAACAAACTTTCCATCAAGCACGACCCACTAAAAAGCACCTCAAGGAGGTTAAACGGATCTTTCGGTACCATAAGAATACCATTCACATGGGACTCTGGTATCCGAGGGAAACCGGTTTCTTTCTAACAGCCTATTCAGATTCTGATCATGCAGGGTGTCTTGATACACGTAAAAGTACTTCTGGTGGTGCACAATTTCTAGGTCAAGATAAGCTTGTGGGATGGTCTTCCAAAAAGCAAGATTGCACGTCACTTTCATCAGCGGAAGCGGAGTATGTGTCTCTATCTGCGTGTTGTGCTCAAGTTCTTTGGATGAGAACACAACTCACGGATTATGGCTTCCACTTTGATAAAGTACCTATGTACTGTGACTCAAAGTCAGCCATAGCCATCTCCTGCAATCCGGTACAACATTCCCACACGAACCACATCGATGTCAGATACCACTTCATTAAGGAACAAGTTGAAAAGGGTATTGTTGAATTATACTTTGGTTGAACTGATTACCAATTAGCTGACTTGTTTACAAAATCTCTTTCCAAAGAGAGGTTTGCGTATCTTGTTAGGCAAATTGGTATGAGATGTTTGACTACAGCAGAACTGGAGGTTATGGCAAAGAAGCCTGCTTGATTCATCTATCAAACATCTACCTGTAAATATTAATGAAAAAGCAAAATACAAAATTAAAAAATCTTTGATAATCCAAAAATATTCTTCTTGACATGTCTTTCAGTATCGATAATATGGACGTGCCTAGAAATGTCGCTCAATAACGACACGGGTATGTACATAAAGCTTGAATGAAAGTTGTAAATATTTTTCAAAACATTTCATTTCTATCTTTTTCAAAGGAAATTGTCTCTTTTGGACAATATTTCCAACAACGGGTAGAGCAATCTATCACGGGTTGAGCTTGTCACAAAACATTCAACGTTTTGAGCTCAACACAATGGCTTGTAATCATTTTCAGATTGCAACCCGGAACTATATTCACGGGGGAGTGTAGGATTTCGTGCTCTTACCCTTAGCAAAAGAAGTTAAATCTTCTTACACTTGAGTGGATTCGTCAAGACATTCAAAGTCTATGAACTCAAGTTTATGCTTTAGAAAAACCTTTTCGCTAAAAATAATTGATTTTTCAAAAAGCGTTGAACACAATTTTTTCAAGTATTTCTCAATGATATTCAAAATCTTTCAAAAATTGTGTGTTCAACAACTCCTATCCTCAAAATTTTAATGTGGATCATATCCTCGTAATGACAATTCCATTGGATCAATTTTTGAGGGGGAGCGTTTTAACTTCATGCAATGATTGACACATCTTTCTCCTGAAGATTTTCAAGACTATTTTCCAAAAAATATTTTAACCAAATTTGGTATCTCTAATATCAAACGATTTTATATATTAGAGATAGGGGGAGAAAATGTGATTAAAATGTGATCTAAAGACTCAAGCACTCATGGTGACGATCAAATACCCACAACATCGTTAATTCATGATGTTATTGGTGTCAAAAGGGTGGTTAGGTTTAAGTCCTATGATCCAACCAGAACCGGAGGGATCTTCCCAGGGACAATCCAATAGATTATTAGAAGTCCTTAGGAAAGACGGAGTAGAATGTGAACGAAGCTGAATGCCGACTAAGTACTGATGATAGCACTGGAACAATCACAACAAGGTGCTATTAATGATGTCTTGGTAAGCATTGAAGGGGTTGAAGAATGAAAAAGAAATGTAAGGATAAAGGGTCTAAAGAAAGAAGCCCTCCATACAACTTAGGCAGAAACTGGGTCAACTCATCATGAAGACAAACTCATCATGGACCCAGTGATGTGAAGCACAACCCTTTCCTAGCTACTCAGGCTTCTCTCAAAAGAAGTTTGTTTTATTGTCACGGAGATCAACATGACTTCGACTGACTTTCTCACTCCGAGATAGTTGATATTAAATAGGTGGCATCTGCTCCAGCCTCCGACCACTAGAAGTGCACAAATCGATTCTAGAGCCAAGAGATCAATCAAATCTCGTTAGGACACACGAATGAAGATCAAGAGAGTCCTATGCTATATCCTTGCGATATTGCTAGAACACTCAGAGTGATACTACTTAGTATTCACAATGATGAGTGGAAATCCTTCCAGTGTTAACATCAAACAGCACTGCGGTAGGTCATATGCAAGATTCTTTATGAATTGAACATATGTAAAACTGAAAAGCAATAGTGGTTTGATTCTGAATTGATTCATACTCGTTTCAGGTTTCTACGCAATATCTTTATGGTCTTGCCAAAACATTCAGAGTAATATTCATTAATATTCACAGTGACGAATGGAAATCCTTCTAGCGTCAACATCAAACAGCGCTACGGTAGGTGACTTGTGAGATTTATGAATCAAACTTGTTTCAACTGGAAAGCAACAATGGTAAGATTCTTAATGAATCAAACTTGTTCCAGGAATTT
The DNA here is from genome assembly GCA_025667525.1 of Glebionis coronaria. Classification (NCBI taxonomy): domain Eukaryota; kingdom Viridiplantae; phylum Streptophyta; class Magnoliopsida; order Asterales; family Asteraceae; genus Glebionis; species Glebionis coronaria. The sequence continues at coordinate 149,337,236 of CM046880.1, read as the reverse complement.
GAATTGATGACTTTAATCAAGCGGATTTTTATCCAATTGATTCACTCTTTATGTTCGCAGTCTTGCTTTGAGACGGTCGAGTAAAGAGAACGGCTAGTACAGCCGCGAAACCCTGTCAAGGAGATTCTTAATTGAATCTACCTAATCACAGGTACGATATTTAATATCGTATAACGGTCTTCACCGACCGGAGGTAAAACGCTACCGATTTAGGACGAATGTCAAAGCCATTCAGTCCGTGTCTATGTTTTGTCTCAAGAAGGTGGCGTTACGGTGTACTCAGCAAAGTCAAAGCTTCAAAACCACATGTTCATGCCCAAAGACTTATTCAACAATTAATAGTGTGAGCATGTGGATAAAGACACAAGATCGCAAGATGGCAAAGACAAGTCAAGAATGATTTGAAGATCTCAAGATAAAAGACTAAGTTGAAAGACAATGACAAAGGCTCAAAGATCACAGCATGAAGGAACAAAACTACTGTTACACGTTCAAGACTAATTTATGACGAGATTTGTAATCTCCATTGATCTCCAAATATCGAAGGGGAATGACCTCACATTAGGGAAGATTGTTAGCCTTAACATATTGAGTCAAACAAGAATGCTCGGTCATAGTTTATTATTGTAACATTTATTAGAACGTTGTAATAGTTAGTTAAATAATCGAGGTTCACGGGCTTGGATTTAAGCTACTTAAAGCCCAAAAGACAAGCCCGGTCCAAACAATATAGCCCATTATGGTTACATGTAAGTCCGGCTATATAAGGCCCTTCCTAGAATGTTAGGAAGGGTGGATGATCATTTGTAACTCTAATCTTCTCTAATCTAATATTTACCAAGTTAATCATCTCTCTCTCTACTTTCTCTCACTACTTTCTCTCTCTAGAAATCTATCTCTTTTCATCAATTTTCTATCATTAATCATAATAATAATATGGGACAACACTCCTTTTAATTTCAATGAGGATTATGTTAGAGCTTTCGAAACTCTCAAAAGGAAACTTGCCGAAGCTCCTATTCTTGTTGCTTGATAGGTGTGTAAACACCCATCCTTTTACCACTTATTTCTTACTAAAACAAGACCAAAACACGTATTTAATATCATTTGTTTGGAATAATGCGTGGTTTTTGTGTTTATTGTGTTTTCAGAGTCAACCGGATGAATATTGAAGAAAACATGGGATTGCACGGGTTTTATCGAGGAAAAAGACTCAAGAGTAAGTCTATTGTCCAAGAGATGTAAAAGATTTGAAGTCAATGGGCCTGTTTGAAGATTTATCGAAGAAAAGGACCAAAGATGGAAGATTTACATATGTCGAAGAAACTCAAGTCTATTAAACGAAGAAACTAAAAGACGAGTTGAATTTAATCGTCGACAAATCCCGAATCAGAATCGAAAACGTCAACTTTTCTGAAAAGACGAGAAGATAAGAAGAAAGGGAGAAAGCCCACTCACCAACCAAATGGAAGACCTATATAAAGAGATCCCCTCACACAATTTAGTCAGTTTTTAGTTTTTTTTCTCTCTTTCTCTTCTTGTTCGTAGGTATCACCAACATCATTAGGGTGTTTGGTGATTTCATTTTTCTTGATTTAATCTTTAATCTTGTAAGTTCTTAATCTTTCCCTTTGATTGTTTAAACCTTAATCATTTAATATAATCCTTCCATTCATCTTGTTCATCTTCTCTTTTTATCCAAAGTTCTAAAGCTCTTATTTGGTTGATTTGATCTTCTGAAGTTAGTGGGTTTTGTGTTTTTATGGTTGAGATTTGATGTTTATGGTTAGTAGATGATTTGTGATTAGTTTGGTTTAAATCTTTTGGTTAAATTTGGTTTGTTTGGATTAAAATCGTGTTACCCTGTTCTTTCTGCTTACTGTTCTTCGTCCCAGCATTCCGAGTAAGCATTGTTCATTTTTTATTCCGCATAGAGTTTTTCCATCCGGAATATTTATTATTCCGGATAACCCATTTATTCCGAGTAGCAAATTTATTCCGAGTAGCCCATTCATTCCGAGTAGCAAATTTATTCCGAGTAGCACTTTATTCCGGATGGCCATTTATTCCGGATAGCACCTTATTCCGGATAGCACCTTTATTCCGAGTAGCAAATTTATTCCGAGTAGCAGACTTATTCCGAGTAGCACATTATTCCGGATAGCACCTTATTCCGGATAGCACCATTATTCCGGATCACCATTTATTCCGGATAGCGCCATTATTCCGCATAAGCATTTTATTCCGAATAGCCTTTTATTCCGCATGGATCTATTATTCCGCATAGACTTATATTCCGGATAGAGCATTTCTTCAGTTATTCCACATCAACAACATTATTCCGAATCAAGCAAGTTTTCAGTGAGGTTATTTTACTGCTTTATCGTTTAATTGTTTAATTTTAATTCAAGTTTTATTTCATTAACTGTTTTTGGTTTAAATCTTTATTTACTTCATTCATTTACCTTTTTAGTAGAATAGAAAACCAAACCCCCTATTTGTCACCAATAACAATCATTCCACTTTAAGCTGTGATCAATTCGAGAAGATTCCGAGACAAATCCTGAACCCCATCCAAAAAGCTTGTATCAAATGGCGCCGCTGCCGGCTCTTCTCGTTAAGATTAACAGTTTTTTGTGAGAACTTGGATTTTGGGATCCGTTCACCATGAACGTTACTTTTTCATAAAAACTTTCAAAAACCCTAAAAAAAATATATAAATTTTCAAAAATCCTAAAAAGTAAAAAAAACAATAAAAACCAAAAATATTTCTTGTTTGCTTTGTTAGTTCTTTTGCAGGTGCATGCGTACACGATCAACGTCTTATCAAGAGCCCGAGCCTCTCGAAGACTTAGACATGGCCGGTGTACACAACAACAACAATAACCCACCTCAAAACAATAACAACAACAACAATTCACCTCTCAACAACAATAATAACAACAACAATGAACCTTTACCGGACAATCGCCCTATGATTGAACTGTTACAAGCACATGTGGAAGGCAACAATGATCCAATTGTCATACCCGCGATTGCAGCCAACAACTTTGAGCTCAAATCCGGCTTTATCCAGATGGTCTCTGCTCAACCATTCTTGGGGCGTACCATTGATGATCCTCATGATCACATCAAACGGTTTTTGCAACTCACCAATACGATCAAATTCAATGGTGTTCCACAAGAGGTAATCCGCTTACAACTTTTTCCCTTTTCTTTAGAGGGACAAGCCCGGCATTGTCTTGCAAAGGAACCGCCATAAAGTATTCTGACGTGGACGGATTTGGAGACCAAATTTAGCAACTACTTTTTCCCACCCTCTCGTACTACCGCTTTGCGCAATGAAATCATTAATTTTGAACAAAAGTACGATGAGACTTTTAGCGAATCTTGGGACCGTTTTAAAGATCTTTTAAGAAAGTGCCCACAACATGGTTTTACCAAAGTGCACCAAATTAATACTTTTTATAATGGTTTAAGCATGAATGACCAAGATTCACTAAACAGTGCCTCGGGGGGTAATATTTTGGTTAAGACTTCCAATGCCGCTTGGGATATCATTGAGAATAAGTCTCGTGTGCAAATGATAGGTGTGTAAACACCCATCCTTTTACCACTTAATTCGGGCTAAAACGAGACCAAAACACGTATTTAATATCATTTGTTTGGAATTATGCGTGGTTTTTGTGTTTATTGAGTTTTCAGAGCTAACCGGATGAATATTAAAGAAAACATGGGATTGCACGGGTTTTATCAAGGAAAAAGACTAAAGACGAAGTCTATTGTCCAAGAGATGCAAAAGATTTGAAGTCAATGGGCCGATTTGAAGATTTATCGAAGAAAAGGACCAAAGACGGAAGATTTACATAAGTCGAAGAAACTCAAGTCTATTTAACGAAGAAATTAAAAGACGAGTTGGATTTAATCGACGACAAATCCCGAATCAGAATCGAAAACGTCAACTTTTTTGAAAAGACGAGAAGACAAGAAGAAAGGGAAAAAGCCCACTCACCAACCAACCACTAGGAGTATAAATAGATTCCTCCTTCACATTTTAGAGAGCGAGCTTCATTTTTCTTTTTCCAGTTCCTTGTTCGTAGCTTCACCAACACCATTAGGGTGTTTGGTGGTTTTTCATTTTTCTTCAATCTTGTAAGTGTTTGATCATCACTATTGTTAACTTTTACATTAATCTTTCAATCCAATCTATCTTTTCATATTGTTCATCTCCATTTTTATTCAAAGTTCTTAAGTTTTTATTTGATGCAAGTTTGATCTTAAAAAGTTGTTGATTTAGTGTTTTTATTGGTGGGATTTGTTTCTTATGGTATTTTAATGATTATTGGTTAGTTTGGTAAAACCTTTTTGAGTATTTGGTTTGATTTTGATTAAAAGACAAAATCCCTGTTTCGTTCTGCTGTTACTGTTCTTTATTCCCAGACTTTCCGAATTGCAGCTTTTTCTTTTTTCTCTATTCGGAATTTTGGATATTCCGAATAGGCAATTCATTTATCTCTTACTCGGAATGTTTAAACATTCCGAATAGTCCATTTATATTACCTCTATTCGGAATATTCTCCATATTCCGAGTAGGCCATGTTTTCCGCATAGGGCCAGCTTTCCGCATAAGCCATAATATTCCGAATAGTGCAATTTTTCCGCATAGAACTTATCTTTCCGAATAGGCTTGTTTTTCCGAATAGAGCATGTTTTCCGAATAGCTCAATTTTCCGCATAGGATAACTTTCCGCATAGATGGGTTTTTCCGAATAGCATGTTTTTCCGCATAAACCAAATTTTCCGAATAGCACTGTTTTTCAGCATAAGCCATTATTCCGAGTAGACTTTATTTTTCCGCATGGTCATCATTCCGAATAGAGCATCTTCTCCATTTATTCCGAATAGCACTAGTTTTCAGTAAGGATCTTTTACAGCTTTATCATTTAATTGTTTAATTTAAATTGATGTTCTATTTTTAGTGATTTACTGTTTCTGGCTCTAATCTTTATTTACTTCATTTATTTAGAATAGAAAACCAATTCCACTTTTTGTCACCAAGAACAAAGCATTCCACTTTAAACTGAGATCAATTCGAGAGGATTCCGAGAAATATTTTGAACCCACACAAAATGCATGTATCAAATGGCGCCGCTGCCGGCTCTTCTCGTTAAGATCAAAAGTTTTTTGTGAGAACTTGGATTTTGGATCCGTTCCCCGTGAACGTTACTTTTTCACAAAAATTTTCAAAAAATCCTAAAAAATATAAAATTTTCAAAAATACAAAAAAAAAAATTAAAAAACATAAAAACCAAAAATATTTTTGCCTTGTTTTTCTTTGTTCGTTCTTTTACAGGTGTATGCGCACTCGATCCACGTCATATCAAGAGCCCGAGCCTCTCGATCACTTAGACATGGCCGGTGTACCACCTCCAAACAATAATAACAACAACAACCCGCCTTTCAACAACATGAACAATAACAACAACAATGAGCCCCTTCCGGATAATCGCCCAATGATTGAACTGCTGCAAGCTCATGTAGATGGCAACACGGATCCAATTGTCATCCCTCCAATTGCCGCCAACAATTTCGAGCTCAAGTCAGGCTTTATCCAGATGGTCTCTGCTCAACCATTCTTGGGACGCACCATTGATGATCCACACGACCATATCAAGAGATTTTTGCAACTCACCAACACGGTCAAGTTCAATGGTGTTCCACAAGAGGTTATCAGGTTACAACTTTTTCCCTTTTCTTTAGAGGGACAAGCCCGGCATTGGCTTGCTAAGGAACCGCCACAGAGTATTCTCTCGTGGACGGATTTGGAAACCAAGTTTATAAATTACTTTTTTCCACCCTCTCGTACTACCGCTTTGCGGAATGAAATCATAAATTTTGAACAAAAGTACGATGAGTCGTTCAGTGAATCTTGGGATCGTTTTAAAGATCTTTTAAGAAAATGCACACAACATGGTTTTACCAAAGTACATCAAATTAATACTTTTTACAATGGTTTAAGCATGAGTGACCAAGATTCACTGAACAGTGCCTCGGGGGGTAACCTATTGGCTAAGACTTCCAATGCTGCTTGGGATATCATTGAGAACAAGTCTCGTGTGCAAACCAAGAGTATTTGGACCAATGTTGCTAGTACTAGCACTAGTGACAGCGACAAGCGATTAGACAAAATCATTGTGCTTCTTGAATCGCTTGTCACCCACACCGTCAGCAACAACAACAGCGACAATGCCAAAAACACTCAAGTGAACGCTGTCAGCCAACCTTATGAGATATGCGGTGGTCCTCACTCTTACACATCTTGTACCGCCACCCAAGACTACCCTACTGAGAATGTGAATGCGGCATATGGCACCTATCCTCAACCTGCTTATCCAGCTAGACCTCAAGGTGACCGTAATTTGCTTAGCTACCGCAGCAACAACTATCTTTCACCACCTGGTTTCCCTCCTGCCAACCAAAACCAACAACAAAACCTTAATCGCCCTCCTCAACAACAACAACCTCGACAACCATACATACCACCTCACAAGCAGCAACAACCGCCTCAACGTAACAATCAAGTCTACCAACAACCAGCTTACCAACCACCTGCATACAATGCTCCTTCCAACCAAACCACCACTGCACTACACCAGGAGGTCGCAACCTACATGAGGACCAATGATGTGATTGTGGGAAATCTCCAAGAGGAAGTGCGCAATTTAAAAGCAGACTTGGTCAAGCAAGGAAACGATTTGAGAGCAGACATGAGAAATAAGTTGGATAGCCAAACTAATGATCTGAGGAACATGATGGCTAGTTTCTTCCAAAGTAGTCAACCCTCTTCTTTGGGTACTCTTCCGAGTAACACCGTTGCGAACCCAAGAGGGGAGATGAAAGCAATCACTACTCGAAGTGGCAAAGGTACAAAGGAACCCGAGTTTCCTATACCTCCACCGGTGGTTGTGACTAAGGAGAACGAGTCACCTGCTCCTATTCCTCCTCCTTCTCCTTCCCCAACTTCTCCACCTCTTCCTTCTACCCCTCCTCCACCCGTGGTTGTGAGTGATCCTATTCCCCTAAAGCCTTCTTCTTCATCCAATATACCTTATCCTTCAAGGTTGAGGAAAGAGAAGCAAAAGAGCAAGGATGATATTCAGGTTTCAAATTTCCTTAAAATGTTCAAACAACTGAATTTCAATATCTCCTTCGCTGAGGCTCTCGCTCACATGCCCAAGTATGCAAAAATGTTTAAAGATCTTTTGAGCGACAAGGAAAAGCTCCTCGATATTGCCAACACCCAACTTAATGAGAATTGCTCTGCAGTACTCTTAAGGAAATTGCCAACCAAGCTTGGTGATCCGGGTCGTTTTCTTATCCCTTGCAATTTCCCGGGAGTAGAGAATTGCATGGCCCTAGCCGATCTAGGTGCCAGTATTAATCTCATGCCTCTAAGTGTTTGGAAGCAATTATCTCTCCCAGAGCTAGTCCCCACCAAAATGACTTTGGAATTAGCTAACCGTACGGTTGCTTATCCAGTGGGGATAGCAGAAGACGTTATTGTAGGAGTCGACAAATTCACCTTTCCTGCTGATTTTGTTGTCGTCGACTACGAGATGGACCCCCGTGTGCCACTTATTGTTGGTCGTCCATTCTTGAGGACCGGTCGCACTCTTATTGATGTTGAAGCCGGTGAGCTTATCATGAGAGTGGGTGACGATAAAGTAGTCTTCAACATGGGAAAGTTGTCTAAACAGCCTTATTCATATGAGAGCGTTAATTGTATTGACGTTCTTGATGAGGCTTGCGAAGAACACTTTAATGATGCTTGCAAAAGTATTCCTACCTCTCTTCCCAATGTTGAGACCGTGTCCTCCATTGATTCATCGTTGTCTCTATTTGGAGATAGTGATTTATTTTGGAACAATCTTGAAGATACCATGGGAGATGCGAATTTAGCTACTAATGATTCTCCTATCGATGGGGATGAAGACATGAATTTCTTTGACAATCTTCTCAACGAAGACAATCCCTCGTCTCCATCTCCCACGGTCATTGCTATCGATACTCCGACTTTGAAAATGCCTCCCGTCGAAAATCCTCCGGATTTGGAACTTAAGGAGTTGCCGCCACATCTCGAGTACGTGTTCCTTGACGACAACAAGAAGTCGCCCGACATTATTGCTAAGGATTTGAAGGATGAAGAGAAAGCCCGACTTGTCGCCGTGTTGAAAGATCATAAGAAGGCTATTGCTTGGAAGATTTCTGATATTCGTGGAATTGATCCTCACTTCTGCACACACAAAATTCTCATGGAGGACGACTTTAAGCCCACAATTCAAAGCCAACGAAGGGTGAATCCTAAAATCCATGAAGTCATCAAAACAGAGGTTATCAAACTTCTTGATGCGGGTATGATTTACCCTATTTCGGATTCACCATGGGTTAGTCCGATCCATTGTGTGCCCAAGAAGGGAGGAATAACCGTTGTTCCCAATGAACACAACGAGTTGATTCCCACTCGTCTCGTTACTGGGTGGAGAGTTTGTATAGACTACCGCAAACTTAATGATGCCACGAGAAAGGATCATTTCCCTCTACCTTTTATGGACCAAATGCTTGAACGTTTAGCCGGTAATGAATATTACTGCTTTCTAGATGGTTTCTCGGGTTATTTTCAAATACCCATCGATCCCCAAGATCAAGAGAAGACTACATTCACTTGTCCCTATGGCACTTTTGCTTACAAAAGAATGCCTTTTGGCTTATGTAATGCGTCCGGGACTTTCCAAAGGTGTATGTTAGCTATCTTCCATGACATGGTTGAACAAACCATGGAAGTATTCATGGATGATTTCTCGGTCTTCGGGGATTCATTCTCTTCTTGCCTTGCCAATTTGGAACGTATGCTCAAGCGGTGCGAAGACACTCGCCTTGTTCTAAATTGGGAAAAATGCCATTTTATGGTAAAAGAAGGCATCGTGCTTGGACATAAGATCTCGAAAGCCGGTCTTGAAGTAGACCGTGCTAAAGTCGATGTTATCGCAAAGTTGGCTCCACCTTTAACCGTGAAGGGTGTGAGAAGTTTCCTGGGTCATGCGGGCTTCTACCGTCGATTCATCAAAGATTTTTCTCAAATCGCTCGCCCGATGACCCACCTCTTGGAAAAAGATACTCCTTTTATCTTCTCCAAAGAGTGTCTTGAAGCCTTCAACTCGCTTAAGGATAAGCTAACTAAGGCACCCGTCTTGGTTACCCCTAATTGGGAGCTGCCCTTTGAGTTGATGTGCGATGCTAGTGATTTTGCTATTGGAGCGGTTCTCGGACAAAGAGTGAACAAACACTTCCAACCAATCCATTACGCTAGCAAGACAATGACTGAGGCACAATTGCATTATACGACAACAGAAAAAGAGCTTTTAGCTGTTGTCTATGCCTTTGAAAAATTTCTCCCCTATCTTGTCCTTTCCACCACGATCGTGTATACCGATCATTCCGCGCTGAAGTACTTGTTGACAAAGCAAGATTCCAAACCAAGACTTCTTCGCTGGGTTTTGCTGCTCCAGGAATTTAAAATCGAAATTCGCGATAAAAAAGGAGCAGAAAACCTAGCCGCGGATCATCTCAGCAGACTTGAGGATCCTTACCAAGGGGATCATCCGAACAAAGAAATCAATGATTCTTTTCCCTTGGAGACCTTAATGTCTATAAACTCGAAGCCGAATGAAACCCCGTGGTTTTCGGACTTTGCAAACTACTTGGCGGGTGGAATTCTCAAGGAAGGGTTGACGTCCCAACAAAAGAAGAAGTTCTTCACTGACATCAAGACTTACTTTTGGGACGACCCTTACCTATTCAAACAATGTGCCGACCTGATTATCCGTCGATGTGTTGATGGACCGGCAGCGTCTGAAATCTTAATGCGTGCCACAAAGGACCCACCGGTGGTCACTTTGGTCCTAACTACACCGCCAAAAAAGTGTTTGATTCGGGATTTTATTGGCCCTCCATTTATCGTGACGCTCACGATATGGTTAAAAAATGTGATGCTTGCCAGAAACAAGGTAAGATCACACATAAAGACGAGATGCCTCAGAATTTCATTCAAGAGTGTGAAATTTTTGATGTTTGGGGTATCGACTTTATGGGGCCATTCCCATCATCTAAAGGAAACAAATACATCCTTGTAGCCGTTGACTACGTTTCTAAGTGGGTTGAAGCCAAAGATTTACCTACTAATGACGCAAGGGTGGTTTGTAACTTTCTAAAAGCTTTGTTCGCTAGATTCGGTGTGCCTCGTGCCATTATTAGTGATCGTGGGACTCATTTCTGCAATGACCAATTTGCTAGAGCCATGGCTAAGTACGGTGTAAATCATCGTCTTTCCACAGCCTACCACCCACAAACTAATGGCCAGGCTGAAATATCCAACCGAGGACTAAAGCGAATTCTGGAAAGAACCGTGGGAGAGCATCGTGCCGCATGGGCTGATAAACTTGATGATGCTTTGTGGGCTTTCCATACTGCTTACAAGACCCCAATCGGCTATACGCCTTATCGTCTTGTGTACGGGAAAGCGTGCCACCTCCCCATTGAGTTGGAGCACAAGGCTTATTGGGCCTTGAAGTGGGCTAATTTTGATATAAACAAAGCTGGTGACCTACGCAAGATCCAACTCAATGAGCTGAATGAACTCCGTAATGAGGCTTATGAAAATTCTTTGATCTATAAGGAAAGAACTAAGCTCATTCACGACTCCAAGATCAAAAACTGAGAGTTCCATGTTGGAGACAAAGTCTTACTTTTTAACTCTCGGTTGAAAATCTTTTCGGGCAAGCTCAAATCTCGTTGGTCCGGCCCATTCACCATTGCCCAAATTTTTCCATATGGTACTCTCGAGCTCGCTCAACCTAATGGACCGAATTTTAAGGTGAATGGCCAACGAGTGAAGTTGTACTTTGGTGAGGACACCTCTCAGGAGGTGATTCCATCCCTCACCACGTTCCCCATGAACTAATTTTGGGTCAGGCTCGTGACTCGGTTATCAAAAACAAGCGCTCCTCGGGAGGCAGCCCGAGTATCTATCCCTTTAACCCCCTAAGTGTAGGGGAGGACCTATTTTGGTCATTTGTGTTTGTGTGGTGATGTGATTACAGGGATAACTGCAATCTTGGAAATCTTTGAAGAACCGTGCTCCCGTGTTATCCGAAATCCGGTTCTATCTCTCAACTATCGTGATTCAATTTTCTTCATACTCACATTTGAAATTGATCACTTTAGTCGTCTCTTCCTTAACTCGAGTTAACCAACGTGCACAATGTCATAAGTGTAGGGGAGACTTTTCCCACATGCTTAAACATTGAGGACAATGTTTATCTTAAGTGTAGGGGAGACTTCTATCGAAGTTTTAAGTGGACTTTTCCATGAAAATGCCTTCATTTAACCAGAGAATCCTATTTTTCAACATTTTTCAAATTTTTTATTAACTTTGGCCATTTAGTCGTAATTTTTAAATTTTTCCTCGTTACTTTCATATGTATATATCCCGCAATAAAATCAAAAATATTAATAAAGTGGTGTAGCTAGTTTAGAAGTCTTTGATCTATTAGGCCCGTTGCGTTTATTTTGACTCAACCCGAATAGACTTATCCAAGTTTATTCTAGCTAGTATCCTTAACCATGTAGACCTTAATCGGTTTATTAGGCTAAGTATCCACGAGTCTCATTACTTGAGATTTTAAATTGTGGAGGACGAGAAATGATAGAGTTAATTATAAGTCGGTATTCTTGCACAAGCTCACTTGGTGTAATTATTTGCCTATTCTCCCATCACTTGCTAATAATTTATCTGCAATAAGTAAGGTCGTACGATTTGAAAAGTTACTTAGCTTCTAGCCCAAGATCGTTTAAAAGTTGCTCGGTAATGACGAGAGTTCATAGCCAAGGCATAACTTATGAAGCGGGGCGCGAAGATTGGCGAGTCCGAAAAGGCCCTAACAAGGCATGAGGATTCAATCTTATTGCTGAAGATCCAAAGTGATGTGAAAAGCATTATTCCTAAAATCAATATGAAGGATCAAGACTCACGACGAAAAGCAATCAACTCCCATAAAGATCATGGAGAAGTCTATCCGAAAAGACCCTAACAAGGTATGAGGATAAATAGATCCAAGCCCGAAAAGGAGGCGGATCGTTGTATCTCAAAATCCCAATTAGAGATTGAAGAAATAATCAGGAAGTCGTGGTCAACAAAGTTGGAGTACCCCTCAAAAGTCTCCAAGTGAAGAAACTCTATTATGATGAGAATACCATTATCTCAAGAAGGTCTCTCGAAGATATGAAGTATGAAGTACATGCCAAATATCGGCCCGAGAAAAGTCTCAAATCGTGAACCGAGTTATGCCAAGATATGAACTTTTTGATATCCCGAGAAGCAGTTTTAAAAGATTTTGTCCTTTAGCTAACTATTGATCAAATCGTCCTACTTTGCTTTCAGCCTAAATAAACTATCGAAATAAGTCCAAAAATGCATCTTCATGATCATTCTAAGACAAAAATAAAATATAAGAGATACACCTAGGAATAAGGGAGTTTAAGCATTTAATTAAGCCATGTGTGTAAGTGTTTGAATTACTAACTTATAATAACAATGATCTCGTTTTTAAGCTTAGTTTGGGGAACGTGAAACTTGAGGGTGATAAATCTTCGCAACACCAAAGCCCTAATGTAAGTCATCGATTTCTTTGCAAGTTATTTCCATGTAGCTATTTTCAAGTGAAAATGGTTTTCTATCCCTTTGTTACCTTTAAAGTTTTATTTCTTTAAATTTTTATTTAGTAGTATTTGAATAAGGCCAAGGTTGATTGATTATGAGAAAAGTGTAAAATTGCTTTATCACTAAGCATTGCATGAGGGCATGGCAATGGTTAAGTGTAGGGGATTTGATAGGTGTGTAAACACCCATCCTTTTACCACTTAATTCGGGCTAAAACGAGACCAAAACACGTATTTAATATCATTTGTTTGGAATTATGCGTGGTTTTTGTGTTTATTGAGTTTTCAGAGCTAACCGGATGAATATTAAAGAAAACATGGGATTGCGCGGGTTTTATCAAGGAAAAAGACTAAAGACGAAGTCTATTGTCCAAGAGATGCAAAAGATTTGAAGTCAATGGGCCGATTTGAAGATTTATCGAAGAAAAGGACCAAAGACGGAAGATTTACATAAGTCGAAGAAACTCAAGTCTATTTAACGAAGAAATTAAAAGACGAGTTGGATTTAATCGACGACAAATCCCGAATCAGAATCGAAAACGTCAACTTTTCTGAAAAGACGAGAAGACAAGAAGAAAGGGAAAAAGCCCACTCACCAACCAACCACTAGGACTATAAATAGATTCCTCCTTCACATTTTAGAGAGCGAGCTTCATTTTTCTTTTTCCAGTTCCTTGTTCGTAGCTTCACCAACACCATTAGGGTGTTTGGTGGTTTTTCATTTTTCTTCAATCTTGTAAGTGTTTGATCATCACTATTGTTAACTTTTACATTAATCTTTCAATCCAATCTATCTTTTCATATTGTTCATCTCCATTTTTATTCAAAGTTCTTAAGTTTTTATTTGATGCAAGTTTGATCTTAAAAAGTTGTTGATTTAGTGTTTTTATTGGTGGGATTTGTTTCTTATGGTATTTTAATGATTATTGGTTAGTTTGGTAAAACCTTTTTGAGTATTTGGTTTGATTTTGATTAAAAGACAAAATCCCTGTTTCGTTCTGCTGTTACTGTTCTTTATTCCCAGACTTTCCGAATTGCAGCTTTTTCTTTTTTCTCTATTCGGAATTTTGGATATTCCGAATAGGCAATTCATTTATCTCTTACTCGGAATGTTTAAACATTCCGAATAGTCCATTTATATTACCTCTATTCGGAATATTCTCCATATTCCGAGTAGGCCATGTTTTCCGCATAGGGCCAGCTTTCCGCATAAGCCATAATATTCCGAATAGTGCAGTTTTTCCGCATAGAACTTATCTTTCCGAATAGGCTTGTTTTTCCGAATAGAGCATGTTTTCCGAATAGGAACATTTTTCCGAATAGCTCAATTTTCCGCATAGGATAACTTTCCGCATAGATGGGTTTTTTCCGCATAAACCAAATTTTCCGAATAGCACTGTTTTTCAGCATAAGCCATTATTCCGAGTAGACTTTATTTTTCCGCATGGTCATCATTCCGAATAGAGCATCTTCTCCATTTATTCCGAATAGCACTAGTTTTCAGTAAGGATCTTTTACAGCTTTATCATTTAATTGTTTAATTTAAATTGATGTTCTATTTTTAGTGATTCACTGTTTCTGGCTCTAATCTTTATTTACTTCATTTATTTAGAATAGAAAACCAATTCCACTTTTTGTCACCAAGAACAAAGCATTCCACTTTAAACTGAGATCAATTCGAGAGGATTCCGAGAAATATTTTGAACCCATTGCAAAATCATGTATCAGCAAACCAAGAGTGTTCGGACCAATGCCGCTAGTGCTAGTACTAGTGACAATGACAAGCGACTTGACAAAATCACTGCGCTTCTTGAATCGCTTGCTACGCAAACCGCTAGCAACACCAACAACATCAACGCTAAAAACGCTTAAGTCAATGCTGTAAGCCAACCATGTGAAATATGCGGGGGTCCTCACTCTTACACCACTTGTACCACCACCCAAGACTTCCCTTCTGAGAATGTTAATGCAGCATACGGTACCTATCCTCCGGCCGCTTATCAAGCTCGCCCTCAAGGAGACCGCAACTTGCTTAGCTACCGCTCGAACAACTTTCTCTCACCGCCCGGTTTTCCTCCTAACAACCCAAACCAACAACAAAACCTCAATCGCCCTCCTCAACAACAACAACAACCTCGTGCACCATACCAACCACCTCAAAGACAACCATATCCACCTCAAAGAAACAACCAAGTTTACCAACAACCTGCTTACCAACCACCCGCCTACCATGCTCCCCCTCCCAACCAACCCACCGCATTACACCAAGATCTTGAAACCTACATGAGGACCAATGATGTGATTGTGGAAAATCTCCAGCGGGAAGTGCTCAACTTGAAAGCAGACATGGTGAAACAAGGAAACGATCTGAGAGCTGATATGAGAAACACTTTGGCAAGTCAAACGAATGACTTAAGGAACATGATTGCTGGTTTCTTCCAAGGTAATCAATCCTCTTCTTCGGGTACTCTTCCGAGTAACACCGTTGCGAATCCAAGAGGGGATATGAAAACAATCACCACTCGCAGTGGCAAAGGTACCAAGGAACCCGAGCTTCCTATACCTCCACCGGTGATTGTGACTAAGGAAAACGAGTCACCTGCTCCTATTCCTCATCCTTCTACTTCCCCAATTTCTCCACCTCTTACTTCTAACCCTCCTCCACCCAAGGATGTGAGTGATCCTACTATTCCAAAGCCTTCCTCTTCTTCCGATATACCTTATCCCTCAAGGTTGAGAAAAGAGAAGCTCAAAAGCAAGGACGATATTCAGGTTTCGAACTTTCTTAAAATGTTTAAACAATTGAATTTTAACATCTCCTTCGCTGAGGCTCTCGCTCACATGCCTAAGTATGCAAAAATGTTCAAAGATCTTCTTAGCGACAAGGAGAAGCTTCTTGATATTGCTAATACCCAACTTAATGAGAATTGCTCTGCAGTGCTCTTAAGAAAATTGCCAACCAAGCTTGGTGATCCGGGTCGCTTCTTAATCCCTTGCAACTTCCCGGGAGTAGAGAATTGCATGGCCCTAGCCGATCTAGGTGCCAGTATTAACTTAATGCCCTTAAGCGTTTGGAAGCAATTATCTCTCCCTGAGCTAGTCCCCACCAAAATGACTTTGGAATTAGCTAACCGTACGGTTGCTTATCCAGTGGGGATAGCTGAAGACGTCTTTGTAGGAGTCGACAAATTCACTTTTCCTGCCGATTTCGTTGTCGTTGACTACGATATAGACCCTCGCGTGCCATTAATTGTTGGTCGTCCATTCTTGAGGACCGCTCGCACTCTCATCGATGTTGAAGCCGGTGAGCTTATCATGAGAGTGGGTGACGATAAAATTGTCTTCAACATGGGAAAGCTTTCTAAACAGCCTTATTCATACGAGATTGTTAATTGTATTGACGTTCTTGATGAGGCTTGTGAAGAACACTTCAAAGATGCTTGTAAAATTATTCCTACCTCT
The DNA here is from genome assembly GCA_025667525.1 of Glebionis coronaria. Classification (NCBI taxonomy): domain Eukaryota; kingdom Viridiplantae; phylum Streptophyta; class Magnoliopsida; order Asterales; family Asteraceae; genus Glebionis; species Glebionis coronaria. The sequence goes on along the minus strand of CM046880.1, from coordinate 149,321,000 downwards.
CTTCCCAATGTTGAGACCATTCCCTCTATTGATTCATCACTATCTCTATTTGGAGAAAGTGATTTCCTTTGGAAAGATTTGGAAGCCACCATGGGAGATGTGAACTTAGAACATGACGATTCTCCCACCGATTGGGATGAAGATCTTCGCCTCATTGAGAACCTTCTTAAAGAAGACAATATTTCTCCACCATCTCCCAAGGATATTGCTATCGATGAACCGACTTTAAATACGCCTACCATCGAAAATCCTCTGGATTTAGAACTTAAGGAGTTGCCGCCCCATCTCGAGTATGTGTTCCTTGAAGATAAGAAGAAGTCGCCAGTCATCATTGCCAAGGACTTGAAAAAAGAAGAGAAATCTCGCCTCATCGCCGTGCTTAAAGATCATAAGAAGGCAATTGCTTGGAAAATTTCCGATATCCGCGGAATTGATCCAAATTTTTGTACTCACTAGATTCTCATGGAAGATGACTTTAAACCCGCAATCCAGAGCCAAAGAAGGGTTAATCCTCGTATTCATGACGTCATCAAACCAGAGGTTATCAAACTTCTTGATGCCGGCTTGATTTACCCTATTTCGAATTCGCCTTAGGTAAGTCCCGTCCATTATGTGCCCAAGAAGGGCGGAATAACCGTTGTTCCCAATGAACACAACGAGTTGATTCCTACTCGTCTCGTCACTGGGTGGAGAGTTTGTATCGACTATCGCAAGCTCAATGATGCCACAAGAAAAGATGACTTTCCTCTTCCTTTCATAGATCAAATGCTCGAGCGTCTAGCAGGTAATGATTATTACTGCTTTTTAGATGGTTTCTCCGGGTATTTTCAAATTCCCATCGATCCCAAAGACCAAGAGAAGACCACATTCACTTGTCCCTACGGAACAATTTCTTACAAACGTATGCCTTTTGGTTTATGCAATGCTCCTTCGACGTTCCAAAGGTGTATGATGGCTATCTTCCATGACATGGTTGAAGAAACTATGGAAGTATTCATGGATGATTTCTCGGTTTATGACGATTCATTCTCTGCTTGCCTTGCCAATTTAGAACGTATGCTTAAGCGGTGTGAATACACTCGCCTTGTTCTTAATTGGGAAAAATGCCATTTCATGGTAAAAGAGGGCATCATGCTAGGACACAAAATCTCCAAAGCCGGTCTTGAAGTGGACCGTGCTAAAGTCGATGTGATCGCTAAGTTGCCTCCACCTTCAACCGTGAAGGGTGTGAGAAGTTTCCACGGTCATGCGGGCTTCTATCGCCGCTTTATCAAGGATTTTTCTAAAATCGCTCGCCCGATGACCCACCTCTTGGAAAAAGATACTCCTTTTATCTTTTCCACAGAGTGTCTTGAAGCCTTCAACTTGCTTAAGGATAAGCTAACTAAGGCACCCGTCTTGGTTACCCCTAATTGGGAGCTGCTTTTCGAGTTGATGTGCGATGCTAGCGACTTTGCTATTGGAGCGGTTTTGGGCCAAAGAGTGAACAAACACTTCCAACCAATCCATTACGCTAGCAAGACAATGACGGGGGCTCAATTGCATTACACGACAATCGAAAAAGAGCTTTTAGCTGTTGTCTATGCTTTTGAAAAATTTCGCCCCTATCTTGTCCTTTCTACCACCATCGTGTATACCGATCATTCCGCGTTTAAGTACTTGTTGACTAAGCAAGATTCCAAACCAAGACTTCTTCACTGGGTTTTGCTACTCCAAGAATTTAAAATCGAAATTCGCGATAAGAAAGGAGCTGAAAACCTAGCCGTGGATCATCTCAGTAGACTTGCGGATCCTTACCAAGGGGATCATCCGAACAAAGAGATCAATGACTCTTTTCCCCTGGAGACCTTATTGTCTATCAAATCGACTTCTGATGAAACCTCGTGGTTTGCGGACATTGTAAACTACTTGGCGGGTGGAATTCTCATTGACGGGCTAACATCCCAACAAAAGAAGAAGTTCTTCAAAGATATTAAGACTTACTTTTGGGATGACCCGTATCTATTCAAACAATGTGCTGATTTGATTATTCGCCGATGTGTTGATGGACCGGCAGCTTTAGACATCCTTGAAGCTTGCCACAAAGGACCCACCGGTGGTCACTTTGGTCCTAACTACACCGCCAAAAAAGTGTTTGACTCGGGATTTTATTGGCCCACCATTTACCGTGATGCTCACGAGATGGTTAAACATTGTGATGCTTGCCAAAAACAAGGCAAGATCACACATAAAGATGAGATGCCTCAAAATTTCATACAAGAATGTGAAATCTTTGATGTTTGGGGTATCGACTTTATGGGGCCATTCCCTTAATCTAAAGGAAACAAATACATCCTTGTAGCCGTTGACTACGTTTCTAAGTGGGTTGAAGCCAAAGCTTTACCCACTAATGATGCAAGGGTGGTTTGTAACTTTTTGAAATCGCTGTTCGTTAGATTCGGTGTGCCTCGTGCCATTATTAGTGATCGCGGGACTCATTTTTGCAATGACCAATTCGCAAGAGTCATGGCTAAGTATGGTGTAAATCATCGTCTTTCCACCGCCTACCACCCACAAACTAATGGCCAGGCTGAAATCTCTAACCGAGGATTAAAGCGAATTCTTGAAAGAACCGTGGGAGAGCATCGTGCCTCATGGGCTGATAAACTTGATGATGCTTTGTGGGCTTTTCGTACCACATACAAGACTCCGATTGGTTGTACACCTTATCGTCTCGTGTACGGGAAAGCATGCCACCTCCCCGTTGAGTTGGAGCACAAGGCTTACTGGGCCTTGAAGTGGGCTAATTTCGATATCTACAAAGCCGGTGACCTACGCAAGATCCAACTCAATGAGCTGAATGAACTCCGTAATGAGGCTTATGAAAATTCTTTGATCTATAAGGAGAAGACTAAGCTCATTCACGACTCTAAGATTAAGAACCGAGAGTTCCAAGTTGGAGACAAAGTTTTACTCTTTAACTCGCGGTTGAAAATCTTTTCGGGCAAGCTGAAATCTCGTTGGTCCGGCCCATTCACCATTGCCCAGATTTTTCCATATGGTACTCTCGAGCTCGCTCAACCTAATGGACCTAATTTTAAGGTGAATGGCCAATGAGTGAAGTTGTAATTTGGTGAGGACATCTCTCATGAGATAATTCCATCCCTCACCACGTTTCCCATGAACTAATTTTGGGTCGAGTCAGGCTCGTGACTCGGTTATCAAAAATAAGCGTTCCTCGGGAGGCAACCCGAGCATCTATCCTTTTCCATTTTAACCTCCTAAGTGTAGGGGGACCTCTATAGGTTGCTTTTGTTTGTGTGGTGATGTGATTACAGGTAGGACTACACTTTTGGAACCTTTGAAGAACCGTGCTCCCGTGTTATCCGAAATCCGGTTCTATCTCTCAACTATCGTGATTCAATTTTCTTCATACTCACATTTGAAAATGATCACGTTAGTCGTCTCTTCCTTAGCTTGATATAACCAACGTGCACAATGTCATAAGTGTAGGGGAGACTTTTCCCACATGCTTAAACATTGAGGACAATGTTTATCTTAAGTGTAGGGGGACTTCTATCGAAGTTTTAAGTGGACTTTTCCATGAAAATGCCTTCATTTAACCAGAAAATCATCTTTTTCAACATTTTTCAAATTTTTAATTAACTTTGGCCATTTAGTCATAATTTTTAAAATTTTTATCGTTGCTTTCATATGTATATATCCCGCAATAAAGTCAAAAATATTCATAAAGTAAGTTTTGAAATCTTTGACATATTAGGCCTGTTGCGATTATTTTGACTCAACCCGAATAGACTTATCCAAGTTTATTCTAGCTAGTATCCTTAACCATGTAGACCTTAATTGTTTTATTAGGCTAAGCATCCACGAGTCTCATTACTTGATATTTTAAATTGTGGAGAACGAGAAATGATAGAGTCAATTATAAGTCGGTATTCTTGCACAAGCTCACTTGGTGTAATTATCTGCCTATTCTCCCATCACTTGCTAATAATTTATCTGCAATAAGTAAGGTCGTACGATTTCAAAAGTTACTTAGCTTCTAGCCCAAGATCGTTTAAAAGTTGCTCGGTAATGATAAGAGCTCATTGCCAAGGCATAACTTATGAAGCGGGGCGCGAAGATTGGCGAGTCCGAAAAGGCCCTAATAAGGCATGAGGATTCAATCTTATTGCTAAAGATCCAAGGTGATGTGAAAAGCATTATTCCCAAAATCAATATGAAGGATCAAGACTCACGACGAAAAGCAATCAACTCCCATAAAGATCATGGAGAAGTCTATCCGAAAAGACCCTAACAAGGTATGAGGATAAATAGATCCAAGTCCGAAAAGGAGGCGGATCGTTGTATATCAAAATCCCAATTAGCGATTGAAGAAATAATCATGAAGTCGTGGTCAACAAAGTTGGAGTACCCCTCAAAAGTCTCCAAGTGAAGAAACTCTAGTAACGAAGAGAAGACCATTATCTCAAGAACGTCTCTCAAGATATGAAGTATGAAGTACATGCCAAATATCGGCCCGAGAAAGGTCTCAAATCGTGAACCGAGTTATGCCAAGATATGAACTTTTTGATATCCCGAGAAGCAGTTTTAAGAGATTTTGTCCTTTAGCTAACTATTGATCAAATCGTCCTACTTTGCTTTCAGCCTAAATAAACTATCGCAATAAGTCTAAAAATGCATCTTCATGATCATTCTAAGACAAAAATAAAATATAAGAGATACACCTAGGAATAAGGGAGTTTAAGCATATAATTAAGCCATGTGTGTAAGTGTTTGATTTTCTAACTTATAATAACAATGATCTCGTTTTTAAGCTTAGTTTGGGGAACATGAAACTTGAGGGTGATAAATCTTTGCAGCACCAAAGCCCTAATGTAAGTCCTTGATCTCTTTGCAAGTTATTTCCATATGGCTATTTTCAAGTGAAAATGGTTTTCTATCCTTTTCTTTACTTTAAAGTTTTAATTTCTCTTAGTACTTTAATTTTTGTTTAGTAGTATATTAATAAGGCCAAGGTTGATTGATTATGAGAAAAGTGTAAATTTGCTTTATCATTAAGCATTGCATGAGGGCATGGCAATGGTTAAGTGTAGGGGATTTGATAGGTGTGTAAACACCCATCCTTTTACCACTTATTTCTTACTAAAACAAGACCAAAACACGTATTTAATATCATTTGTTTGGAATTATGCGTGGTTTTTGTGTTTATTGTGTTTTCAGAGTCAACCAGATGAATATTGAAGAAAACATGGGATTGCACGGGTTTTATCGAGGAAAAAGACTCAAGATGAAGTCTATTGTCCAAGAGATGCAAAATATTTGAAGTCAATGGGCCTGTTTGAAGATTTATCGAAGAAAAGGACCAAAGATGGAAGATTTACATATGTCGAAGAAACTCAAGTCTATTAAACGAAGAAACTAAAAGACGAGTTGAATTTAATCGTCGACAAATCCCGAATCAGAATCGAAAACGTCAACTTTTCTGAAAAGACGAGAAGACAAGAAGAAAGGGAGAAAGCCCACTCACCAACCAAATGGAAGACCTATATAAAGAGTTCCCCTCACACAATTTAGCCAGTTTTTAGTCTTTTTTCTCTCTTTCTCTTCTTGTTCGTAGGTATCACCAACACCATTAGGGTGTTTGGTGATTTCATTTTTCTTGATTTAATCTTTAATCTTGTAAGTTCTTAATCTTTCCCTTTGATTGTTTAAACCTTAATCATTTAATATAATCCTTCCATTCATCTTGTTCATCTTCTCTTTTTATCCAAAGTTCTAAAGCTCTTATTTGGTTGATTTGATCTTCTAAAGTTAGTGGGTTTTGTGTTTTTATGGTTGGGATTTGATGTTTATGGTTAGTAGATGATTTGTGATTAGTTTGGTTTAAATCTTTTGGTTAAATTTGGTTTGTTTGGATTAAAATCATGTTACCCTGTTCTTTCTGCTTACTGTTCTTCGTCCCAGCATTCCGAGTAAGCATTGTTCATTTTTTATTCCGCATTGAGTTTTTCCATCCAAAATATTTATTATTCCGGATAGCCCATTTATTCCGAGTAGCAAATTTATTCCGAGTAGCACTTTATTCCGGATGGCCATTTATTCCGGATAGCACCTTTATTCCGAGTAGCAAATTTATTCCGAGTAGCAGACTTATTCCGAGTAGCACTTCATTCCGGATAGCACCTTATTCCGGATAGCACCATTATTCCGGATCACCATTTATTCCGGATAGCGCCATTATTCCGCATAAGCATTTTATTCCGAATAGCCTTTTATTCCGCATGGATCTATTATTCCTCATAGACTTATATTCCGGATAGAGCATTTCTTCAGTTATTCCACATCAACAACATTATTCCGAATCAAGCAAGTTTTCAGTGAGGTTATTTTACTGCTTTATCGTTTAATTGTTTAATTTTAATTCAAGTTTTATTTCATTAACTGTTTTTGGTTTAAATCTTTATTTACTTCATTCATTTACCTTTTTAGTAGAATAGAAAACCAAACCCCCTATTTGTCACCAAGAACAATCATTCCACTTTGAGCTGTGATCAATTCGAGAAGATTCCGAGAAAAATCCTGAACCCCATCCAAAAAGCTTGTATCATTGCTCCTAATTGGGAATTACCCTATGAAATCATGTGGGATGCAAGTGATTATGCTATAGGGCCGTCTTAGGCAAACGTTATGAAAAGCATTTCCGTCCTATCCATTATGCTAGTAAGACGATGACCGAGGCTCAATTAAAGTACACCACAACGGAAAAGGAATTCCTTGCCGCGGTTTATGCTTTTGAGAAATTCCGACCTTATCTCGTCTTAACTAAAAGCATCGTGTATACCGACCATTCGGCTATCAAGTATCTCTTAGCTAAGCAAGATGCTAAGACGAGATTGCTTCGTTGGATGCTCCTCCTCCAAGAATTTGATGTCACCGTGCTTGACAAAAAAGGAGCCAATAATCTAGCAGCCGACCATCTCTCTCGTCTAGAAGATCCTCACAAAGATGTTTTCGAGAACAAGGAAATCACCGAAACATTTCCTCTCGAGATTCTCGGTGTAGTAAATTCTTATGACACCACCCCATGGTTTGCCGACATTGCTAATTACCATGCGGGCAATTTCATAATCAAGGGTATGACGACACAACAAAAGAGAAAATTCTTTCGTGACGTCAAGTTCTATTTTTGGGACGACCCTTATCTCTTTCGGGTTTGTGCGGATCAACTCGTTCGACGTTGTGTTTTTGGTACCGAAGCTTCTAACATCCTTAGAGCTTGTCACGAGGGACACATGGGTGGTCACCACGGTGCTAATCTCACGGCTAAGAAAGTGTTAGATGCCGGATTCTTCTAGGCTATTATCTATCGTGATGCACACGCACTTGTGAAGTCGTGTGATTCGTGCCAACGTCAAGGAAAATCATCTTAACGTAATGAAATGCCGCAAAATATAATTCAAGTGTGTGAGATTTTCGACATTTGGGGCATAGACTTTACGGGGCCTTTCCCATCATCTCATGGTAACAAGTATATCCTCGTCCCCGTCAACTACCTTTCTAAGTGGGTGGAAGCTAAGGCTTTACCTACTAATGACGCTCGTGTGATAGTGAAGTTTTTGAAGCAACTATTCTCTCGGTTTGGAACCCCTCTCTCTATTATAAGCGATCGTGGAAGCCATTTTTGTAATGACCAATTCAAGAAGGTCTTAAAGAAATATGGAGTTACTCATCGTTTTTCTACGGCTTATCACCCGCAAACGAGTGGTCAAGTCGAGATTTCAAACCGAGCATTGAAGAGGATTTTAGAGAGGTCGATTGGAGAAAACCGTGCTTCATGGTCCGACAAACTCGATCACGCTTTATGGGCCTTAAGGACCGCTTATAAGATACCTATCGGTTGTACTCCTTATAAGTTAGTCTATGGAAAGAATTGTCATTTGCCCATTGAATTGGAGCATAAGGCATATTGGGCCCTTAAGCATGTTAATTTTGACTTGAAGACCGCGGGAGATCACCGGGAAATACAATTGAATGAATTGGATGAATTAAGAGATAATGCTTATGAAAATTCATTGATTTTCAAAGAAAAGACTAAAAAGTTTCATGATGCAAAATTAAAAACCGGGTTTTTAACGTTGGTGATCAAGTGTTACTTTTTAACTCTCGATCAAAGATATTTTCCGGGAAATTGAAATCTCGTTAGTCGGATCCTTTCACCATTACACAAGTGTTTCCTTATGGGACCATCGAGCTAGCTCAAAATGATGGTCCTAACTTTAAGGTGAATGGACATAGGCTTAAGCACTACTTTGGTGGGGAAGTTCCTTCATTGGATGACCTTGACCAAGTCACCTTCCCCAATGATAATTAGCATTGAGGGGATCTAGTCCAGCTCATGACTCGGTAATAAAAAATGAGGTGCCTCGTGGGGGAGATCGCATGCTTATCTTTTTATGCTTTCTAATAAATAATGAGAGGGGATTTGTACCCTTCCAACTCGTTGTCTCGTGGTTGTTTGTGAATCTAATATCTAGATTATCATCATCACTACGATTAAAGACTATCGTGTTCGTTTACGTGAGCCTCGATCGTTTTCTTGAAGAAGTTTTTCACGAATCCATGACATATCCTTTATTGTTCTAACAATTATCTTTTAGCATAATTCATAAACGGCTTTAGATATATTGTTGATCACCCTTTCCATGCTAGATCCTAAGCATTCGACTCTTCGTCTCTAGTATGGGGGTGCTCCACCTTTAGACTCGAAACATTGAGGACAATGTTTAATTTTAGTATGGGGGGTGAATAGGTACTTGCTTTGCTACGCCCTCACGTTTTCTAACTTTCAACATTTTGTTTTGTTGCTAATAAGGCTAAAAATGGCCAAATTTTAAAATTTTTTCTTAGTTTTCATAAGTGTTTTTAAGACACGAATGTATATTTTCCGATGGGTAGAATAAGAGTTAATTTTTGACTTGATGGGCATTTAGAGCCCTTTACATTCCTTAACCCGCTCAATTCAAGTTTTGCTAGACTTTTATATAGGGAACTTTAAAACGCGAAAGTCTTAGCTCATTCGGGTTAAGAACAAGAACTTTTCGCAAGTTCCTATAATTGATTCTAGAAAGTCACTTATCAAGGGAACTATAAAATGCATTCTCTAAACTTGAAAAAGTCCAAGAAAGTGCAAGATCCTATAGGTGGCTTGAAAACCCAAAACTCCGATTTGATATAGTCTTAATGAAAGCTAATCCAAATTTGGCTTAATTTTGACTTGCATGGCTAAGTATTCACGAGTCTCTTTAATTAAAGGTCTTTAAATAGTGAAGAACGAGAAATGATAGAGTTAGACAAGTGATCATGCTAAAGGTAGAACATGAAAATGTTCTTTCAAAAACTCATATGTTTTTAATTGTGGATTTTTCTCCCATAAGATCAATGCATTAGGAATAAAATATTGCAATAAGTAAGGTCGTACGATTTAAAAGGTTACTTAGCTTCTAGCACAAGATCGTTTAAAAGTTGCTCAGGGTTGAATAGAGTTCATAGCCACGGCATAACTTATTGAAGCGGGACGCGAAGATTGGTGAAGATCCAAAAAGGCCCTTACAAGGCATGAGGATCTCTATTTTGTTGCTAAAGATCCAAGATGATGTGAAGAATCATTATTCCAAAATCAATATGAAGGATTGAGACACACAACGAAAAGCAATTACTCCCCTAAAGATCATGGAGAAAGTCTATCCAAAAAGACCCTTACAAGGTATGAGGATAAATATATCCAAGTCTTAAAAGGAGGCGAATCGTTGTATATCAAAATCCAAAATAAAGATTGAAGAAAAATGATGAAGTCGTGGTCCAAGTGTAAAATCCATGATTTTACCATGAGAAAAATGTAATAAAAGTCTACTCAATGATCCTAGATCATTTCTCAACCTAGTAATAGTAATCGAGTTTCGAGGACGAAACTCAAGATGGCATGTGGATGGTGTAAAACCCAAGATTTTTCGTTCATTAAATAATAATAAAGTATGTTTCAAAACCCTTTTCGAAACAATACAAAAATTATTTGAACTGAAAATAAGACAAAAGTCGTATAACCCGTGTACCGAAAATTTAATAATTTAATTACTTAAATTATTGTCGAGAGATACTTAATAAACGATTTGATTACATTGTTTAATGTTTCATTTACCTACAGAGAGGTTAAGTGAGAAGTATCTGTCTTAAAACGATACTTACGTTATAAAAACGATAAATGATAAATAATTGTCGTTTAGATAAACGAACACATCATTTGTATTTATAAGACATATAAATACTACATTTTAGTGGAATAGTGATTTTAAAATCAATGGCGCGATTTTCGTAAAACGAATTGAATTTTATAAAATATAAACGAGCCCCGAACCGTGTATTAACGAAAGTTGTAATAATAGGTTACACTTTAGGCCCACTTGTGGCCTTATGAGCCCATCTATTAAACTTTGGATAGTTAATTGACTTAATAAGCCCAATAAGAAGTTTAAGAAGCCCAACAACTCTTTTGGCCCACTTGACAAGCCACCAACACACCTCACTTCCCCATTGGACCAATTCTAGGTTGGTGACACATGTCCATCATGTCCACCCACCTTCTTGCTTCTCATTGGACCAAGTCTAAGTGAGTGACACTTGTCACATGTCCCTCCACTATATATAAACCCTTTGTCTACACATGTCCTTCATTTCTATCACACAAAACACACACACACACATGCAAAGCTCTCAAGCTTTTCATCCATGCCTTCCACCCCGTAGCCACTTTAGAAAATCATCCAAAACGTTTAGATCTTATAGATCTACTCGTTCCACCATCAAAATCCACCCCACCACCACGTTTTTACCACCATAGTGGTGGTATGTAGGTGACAAATTCATGCATGGTGGTTACATCAAGTGAAACTTATAGATCTAGTCCGGATCTATCCATGCATGGTGGTTACATCAAGTGAAACTTGTACATCTAATCCGGATCTATCCATGCATGGTGGTTGCATCAAGTGTTGACAAGATCTTGGATGTTTGCTTGCATGCATCACTCACTAGTACCACGACTTTGATAAAGCCTCGTAAGATCTACATCTCGTTCTTATTTATTTTCCTTTTATTTTTTCTTGATCTTATATATATATATATATATATATATATATATATATATATATATATATATATATATATATATATATATATATATATATATATATATATATATATATATATATATATATATATATATATATAAGATCTACATCTCGTTCTTATTTATTTTCCTTTTATTTTTTCTTGATCTTATATATATATATATCCCGAATATATATATATATATATATATATATATATATATATATATATATATATATATATATATATATATATATATATATATATATATATATATATATATATATATATATATATATATATATATATATATATATATATATATATATATATATATATATATATATATATATATATATATATATATATATATATATATATATATATATATATATATATATATATATATATATATATACGAAATGGATTAATGAGTATTGGGACATTGTATATGAAATTTTGAACACTAAAAATCAAGCTAAACAAGCTCTAGTAGCAATTTGATTTATAACAATTTTTGAACCGTAGAAAAAACAGATTGCATGTCTAACTCAGTAGGTTTGGGATACTAAAAACTTACATATAAAGATAGATAACTGTTTTGTGATTGATTCCCCGGGTGGCTCGTCCCGTGACAAATTTTAGATAGCAAGATATGACCAAAATAGTGAAAACTAGTCAGATCTGAACATACTGTTTTGATGGACTGATTTCTCGTAAAATTTGCATACTGACCTACTAATATGTAAAACTAAAAGTTGTAGATAAAATCATGAAAAACTATAATCAATTGGACGGTTTACCAGTTCCTTACGGTTTGGAAATGGTGGCCAAAATAGTGAAAACTAGTCAGATCTGAACATACTGTCTTTGCGGACTGTTTTCTCATATAAGAACTCAGAATCATTGAAAAAGGTAAAACTGTAGGTTGTAGATAAAATCATGAACAAGTAGAATCAATTGGATGGTTTAACAATTCTTTACGGTTTGGAAATGGCGGCCAAAACGGTGAAAACGAGTTTGGATGCCCAAAAACAGCCAACTCTTCTAAGTGATAAAATTTGTGCATTAGCTATGGTAAGTATAAATTTGGGGTAATTAGACTTATAACCAGAATAGTACATGAGTTAATAATGGTTTTGGTGAAAAGAACTCACTAAGATGATTTACGGTTTAAGAGATATGAACAAATTAGCGGGACATGTCGGGAAAATTATAATAAACGGATTATAACTCATTAACGTAAAATGTGATGTTTTTATATAAACCAACGTGGTAGGACCCACTTTTCGGGGATCTTGGACTTATTTATATACTGATGATTAGATTAACCGAGACCCGACCAACGTGAAATATTAAGTGTATGTGGTTGTGATGCGTTTTAGAACCCAAAAACTATACAAAGTGAACTTGGACCATAAAAGCCCAACTTACACTTGTAATGGCTATTAGGCCATTATTGGACCTGAGATTTACAACCAATTTAGAATAGTATACTGAATTTAAAATGGACTTAAGTCATATACTTGGGTAGTGGACCACTATTGGGCTTAAGATGGGCTAGAAGTGTCAAATTGAATTTTTCACTTAAAATGACTAAGTGTTCACCTAAAAGTTTTATAAAGAATCATAAAACTTATGAGATGTCCAAGAACTTATTAAATACTTATTACATATATGTACGATTTATTTCTTGTCTCTAGCCTAAGACGCGCCTCGTTATCTTTAGGTCTCGTATGATCATGTATCGATTGTTGACATTTATTCTTGATTGACGTTCGTTCTCTATTAACTATTGTGACGATTGTATCAGGTGAGTTCATAGCCTCGAATTTTAAATCTTTTATGATTTTTCAAACCCGCGAGGGGGAGACATGCTATTAAATAACTGCAACCTGTTTTGATAATATGACTATAATTTATTTATAGAATATAAATTAAACTGTAACCTGTTTTGACAATATGATTGATAGATATTTAGTTTATAGAACGTAAATAGAACTGTAATCTGTTTAAAACAATATGATAGATATTTATTCTATAGAAGGCAAATTGAATGATACTCTTGATTACGATTACCTACTATAGAAACTGTTAAATTGTTGTAAATCGCCCGAATGTTATAAATAGATCTATTTGGGATTGACCATCCTCATCTGGGTGAGTCATGCTCACTGTGCCTCGGCCGGGACAACATATGTATACCATGTTGGAACTAGGTTTGGGTGTCTTTTTGTAGGACACTACGTTCTCATTTGTTGAGAACTATGGAAGGTTAAGCTTCAGTTTCGAGTAATAGAAAATGTAATCATCTTTTGTAGAAATGCTTTGTGCATTGCTACTATCTACAGGGTTTGCGTTACTAAACTTAATCATATACTACTTAGCAAACACTAAAATGGGAATAATGGAAATGCTAAACTTGGTTACTTTACACTGCTTAGTAAAACTTACTAAACTTGATTATTTTATATTGTGTAGTAAAATACTGTAATGGTAGTATTAGATATAATAAAATTGATCATTTTACACTACTTAGTAAAGTACTGTAATGGTAGTATTAGATATACTAAACTTGATTATTTTACACCACTTAGTAAAATACTGTAATGGTAGTATTAGATATACTAAACTTGATTATTTTACAGTACTTAGTAAAATACTGTAATGGTAGTATTAGATATACTAAACTTGATTCTTTTACACCACTTAGTAAAATACTGTAATGGTAGTATTAGATATACTAAACTTGATTATTTTACACTACTTAGTAAAATACGGTAATGGAAATATTGGATATGTTAAACTTGATTATTTCACACTACCTTATAAAATACTGAAATGGAAATTAGGAAGTACTAAACCTAATCTTGCTTTGCTTAATAACACTTACTGAACTTGATTTTATACTGCTTAGTACATTAAGGAATGGAATAATTGGAAACTTGAAATTTGACTTTTATATCAAATACTGAACAATACCATGTAGGACAACTTAAAATTCTAAACTATGATTTTACAAAACTCTATGAATTCACCAACTTTATGTTGACTGTTTTAAGCATATTTTTCCCAGGTTATTTAGCAAGATTATTTGAGCATGGACTGAGCATCATTTAGGAGTATCAAATGACGGGGGATTATCTTTATTGGGATATTTATAACAAATGATATTCAACGATTTGAACGATTGTACCAAGATAATGTTTATATCAATTGTATTTCAAAAATCATATAATTATGATCTGTGCTTTGTAAGCGATTTGCTCACCGATCCACCACTATGATACCCGGTCTGGGGGGTGTTACACCAAGTATGAAGAATCTCTCAAAAATGTCAAGTGAAGAAATTCCAAAATATGAAGAGAAGACCATAATTTCAAGAACGTCTTCCCAAGATTTGAAGTATGAAGTACATGCCAAATATCTGTCCGAGAACGGTCTCAAATCGTGAAACGAGTTATGTCAAGATATGAACTTAAGGAGATACTCGAGAAGCCGTTTTAAAAGATTTTGTCCTTCGGCTAACTATCGATTAAATCGCGCTACGTTTACGTTAGAAACAAGGAAAAACAAACACGAGAAACGAAGCCTTACAATGAACCGGGCCCTAATTATGGATTTCTCAAAGAAAAACCCTTGAAGACTTGAAGATGTACAAGATTGATCCCTCATTTATGAAGAAATGACAACTTAATACCCTTGTATATTCATAATTACAAGTTTGGTCCCTTAAGTTTGTCAAAATTACAAAAAGGTCCTTTTACTTTGAAGAATTGGCAAGTTTAGTCCCCAACAAATATAAATTATCAATAATGGTCCCTCATGAAGTCAAAGATACATTGAAGACCTTTGAAGATCAAGAATGTCCAAGATCAGTCCTCAAACTATGCAAAAATGGCAATACAAACCCTTATAACCTTTGTTGAAAAGTTTTGTGGCAAAACTATAAAGATGGAAAGTTTAAAAACAAAGGAAATCAAGTTTATTAGGCTGAAAAATGTTTTATACCAACTTTTCCAAAGAACAAGGGGAACTAATGTCATTTCCTAAACTTCAAATCCAATAAACACGCGCCAAACACAACACACCCCCAAATATCGGATCAAAATCTTTACTGTTTACCCACATGAACCCAGAATTACCACCCACTTAAACAAGGGGTTAATTTCAATTACCTTGTCCCACGTATGATTCACACGCCCAGAAACCCATCCCACACAAAAACCCTCAATCCCACTCACCAATGGCCCCCACCATTCAACCCATTACCCAATCATATCACACCCTCCTCTCCAAGTAATCCTAGCTGGCAAGATCAACGATTCATAGCTACTACTTAGTCCCAAGCATAAAATGAACAACCAAGATGCATTTGGATAGCTCAACAACACAATTCATCTAGAAGATTTCAAGGACAATTTTGGGACTTCATATCCTAGGGTTTTGCTTATTCCTGCCTTGTATTCGTCTATAAAAGGAGGCCTCAACATGTGAGAGCCCCTTTGTTCCAGATTTTAGCTATCTCTTTGTAATACCTTTTTATTGAAATAAAGTTTGAATTTCTGATTATTATGGATTCTCTTTTGTGTTTTATAAAATTTTGGTGATTGAATAGCTAAGATCTGAGTTCCATATACATGTTTTGTTGATTTTGAGAAAAGGTTTTAAGGTTTAGAACTCTTGTTTTCAAAATCAAGGATATAATCTGTTTATTGCTCACTTTTCTGTTTGTTCATCTTAGCAGCTTTGGAAGCTGGTGCTATTTCTTTCTAGCACCTCAGCTCAAACATTCCAAGTCTTGGATGTAAGTCTTGGAGGTTTGTATCTCTTATCCTTTTTCATTTTACTGAATTTTGTTGAATTTTTTGGTGATTTTTGCATGATTGATTATGAATCTGTGAATTTGTGGTTGATTTGAGTTACTGAGGTTGGATTATTGTTGTTAGGGTTGATTAGATCTTGTTTGGAAGGTTAAATCATAAAAATCCTTTGGAAAATTGAGAAATCAGATTCCAAAGGGGTGTTTGGGTTAACTGATTCAAAAGGATTTAAGGCAACTAGTGTTGTTGTTTGTTGTTTCTTATTGCTGGTATCTGTTTATCTGGTATTAAGGGATACTTATCTACAAGTTTTGAGGCTCTAAACAACCAAATCAATCACAAGTCTATAAAATCTGTTTAACTTGGATATTTTGGCTAAACTTTTGGGGACACCTAGATCTAAGGGTAGACTAGGGCTAACAAGTGCTAATATTTGGTTAAATTAATCAGGGAAAGGGATTTGAGGGCTTGAAATTGGATTGGTGGTCAATTAGATCAGCAAAAGGATTTTGGATAATCACTTTTGCTAATTAGTAACTTTTTGTGCTTGAATCTGCTTATTTACTTTGATCCATTGCTTGAAACAAGTTTATTTGTGCTTATTGGACTTTATTATAGCTTTTGTGTGCATCTGGTTCAATTTGGTTGGCTTATTCATGCTCAATGTGCTTATTTGTTCATAACTTCTTATTTTCAAGGCATGTGGCATATCTGAGAACTGTTTGCTTATTATGTGCTTATTGAGTGAACCAAATTGTTATTTCTTTGTTGATATTGACTCCTTGTGATCCACTGATTACAAGGGTGCCCTTGTTTCCATTTGAATCCAACTGGATCTCTCTATAAAAGCAAGTCAAATAGTCAAAGCAGTGGGGACTCCTTTCCCCTGCTGCTAGCCACTGCTGGTGTTATTTCAACGGGTGCTTATCAATAAGCTATTCTAGCTTATTTTAACCCGAAACAACTTTGAATTTGTAATAGGTGTCACTTATTTGACCCATTTGTTCATTCTGGAGCATTTGAGGGGTTGACTTTTAGGTTTGACTAGAAAACCAATAACTTTGACTTTTAAATAAGTGTTTATCAGCTTATTCTGCTTATTTGGCTTGGCTTATTGAACTTTTCTTTGTTTATTTGTCTTATTTAAGTCATTTAGAGTCTTTTGCAACTTATTAGAAGGTTTGAGGTGGTCTAGAACTCTAAGTCGACTATTTTGTCTTTTAGTGAAATTCTACTTTGCTTATTTCTGGCTTATTGGGTTTGCTTTTTCAAAATTTCTTTTCACAGATCTCTTAGGCATCTCAAAAGAAGGTTGTGTGTTCAATTAGAGCTTATGGCATTGGGTTATTGCTTAATGGGCTTATTGGCCCAATAAGAATAAACTGTTGACCTTTTAAGCTGTGATAAGCTCAAAACCAGCTTTTGGGCCTTCAGACTTTTGTGTTTAGAATTAACTTTTGAGTCAAATAGGGCTTTTTCAGGTCATTTGGGCTTAGTTGAAGTTTTTGGGCCAAAAAGCCCATTAGTTTGGACTGTTTTCTATTTTAGCCCATTTGGGGGCCCATTAGGGGTATTTTGGTAATTTTACTTTCATTTTCTGTTTATTTAGGTTAAAATAAACTAGTTTGCAAGTTTTTCGAATTTTCTATAATTTTTGGATTTTTAATATTATTTTAATATTATTTTATTATTAAATATCAGGTTTCACTGTTTTGCACTTTTTATATTTTTCTTAGGTTAACTATATTAAAATAGGATTTTTGAAACTCTTAGATTGATTTTATCTTCATTTTTCTAATTTCTAGAATTATTTTAAGTTTTTAATAGTTTTTAATCATTTTAAATAGTTTTAATTAGTTTAAAAATTTATAAAAATAGTTTTTATTCTTATTTAGTCATTTTAGAGGTTTACAAAGTGAAAAATCTTTATTTGGGCTTTTTAATATTTTTTTTGATTTTTAGGGCTTCAATTAGCATTTAAAAATTAATATTTAATTAATTAAAAGGTTTGAAAAAGTTTTGATCATTTGTAAACTCTTAGTTTATTTAATTTGATTTTTGGTAATTTTTTGAGAATTTTTAGAATTAATTTTTGTTTTGGCACTTTTTACGGTTTTAATTTTAGTCGTCGTAGTAATAATTTTCACGTATCCGTCATTCTATTTTCTCATCCCCTTCTTTCTCAAATATTAATCTCAAATATCATTACATTTTAGTCACACACATATACCTCCTTGGGAAACGAACTTAATTGGGTCATTAGTGCTTGATTTTCCTAAATCATCACTCAATACTTACCGCTTTTACGCCTTTTTCCTAAAAGGTCGTATTTTTACCACAATCAACTGCATTCCTTATTGGGACGATCCTTTTCTTAACCAATGAATTATCTTGTATTGACACGTATTGGAAATATAATTGATGGGAGTGTCATCTTCTCTACTTTCGTAAAATGGTCTCCTGGGATCTTTGAATGGGTTTCTTTTTTTAGAGCTTTCAGCCTAACAACAAAAATAAATGTATAGTTATTTCGATGTTTATTGTGTCACACAACCAATAAAGAAAGAAACTGATAATACCTGGGATGAGATGGTCACTGATTGGTTTGTTATACACACTCAAGGTCTGTTTGTAGACACTCTATACCCCATGAAGTTTGGGTCGATGTGTTCCTTGTTATGTTTACTTGCCAATCCAAGTATAACATTCCTTATAGGGACAAGACTTTTCATAACAATCGAACCTTTTTAGAGTATTTGCCCTTTTTCCCTCTATGGTTAGTGCCCTTTTTTGAATCCTTTGTGTTCTCCTTGTTAGCTTCACTGCATAATCTTCATCACTTGTAGCCCCCTCGTTAGTGGTATCCCCATTCATATTAGTCTCTTGGGTATCCACGTCAACACTGACATCCTCAGTTAAGAATCTAGAGGTTGAACCCTTAACAAGCGTATCCTCATAGAAAAGCGGTTCTGCAGGTAGGATTCTGTTTGTCAGTCCTAGGATTGGCATTTTTATTGGTTTCTTGCTAGCGTGGTTTGTTTTTGTGGGAGGCAAATTTCCATATTTTAATCCTTTACCAGGGGGAATTCTTTTATAAAATTATCCTGGCTTTGGTTTTGGTTCATATACTTCTGAAGATGTGTCTAGAAAATTGGGATTATCAGTTGAGGTGTCTGATGATATTGTTATAGTCTCATCTACAATTACACATACAAGGGACATGATTAAATTCATCGAAAATGATTTGATCTGAATCTTGAAGGCAAACAAAGTTATCTAATTAGTCATGCAATCAGTTTTAAAACATTAAAAATGATCTATCTATTTATAATAAACAACATATATGATCCAATGATCGATATACAAAAGACAGGAATACATAATCCATCAAAATTATAATCGAATTTGATTATGGATAACATACCTTTTGTGTTGAACAAGCAGTCTGACATTGTGTGTGAACAGGGTATTGGTTAAAGGTGACGGTTTGTGGGTGTGTGTATGTGTGATAGGTTTAGGGCAACATAAAAGGCGGGTAAACTTCTGAACATGTTTATTAAATGGGCCAAAGATGTATACTTAGGCCCATGACACAAATTTTAGTATTTTAATGTTGAAAAGCCCATTATGTTAACCTAAAGTTACAAAACATACTTTAAAATGTTTAACTAAGTGTTTATTACAAGTACAATTAGATAAGGTTCATTAGTGATTACACAATGACACACACTAGAACCATGGAAGATTTACCAAACAATGATCATGAACTAAGTAGAACCGTCAGTTGTACTAAACCTGTGTTTTCTTACTTTTTGAGGTACGTGATATTTGCATGTTCAATATTTGCATTGCTTATAAATAATAGTTGGCATGTTCAATTAAGTTTAAATAATGTAGTTATAATCGTTACTAATACTTGGTAGTTCATTCCTTTTACAGGACTAACGAATTCCCTAAAAAATATTGTATATTTGAAATCAACCACAATGGTGTCTTTAATGATTACCCTTTAAGGTATGAGTATGGGCGAAAGTTACCACTTAAGTTAGCCAAGTTAAATAGCATAAGTTTCTTAAGATTGCTTGATGTCTTATCCTACAAACTAGAATGTGATATCTGGGGGTTGTTTTACTGCATTCCTCGAAAATCTATAGCTAATGGTTTGAAGGTAATTAATCGTGATGCTCAAGTAGACGAAATGTATGACATGGGTAACAAATATGGACTGCTTGAAATGTACATTGCACATGCTCCAGTTAACTTGGCTGGGTACTACTATAAGAACTTGAAGGGCAATTTTGTTGATGCTGTTTATCATCATATGTTACCAATCCATGAGAAAAGGAAACAACTATCCACACGTACATTCAATTCTGCCCAAGTAGCATGGTTGAAGCTAGAATCACGTTTACCTTTTCTAAGAAAATCCCCTCTAACTCCTAGGAGAAAAGGTATTGAATATCCATGCGAGAATCTGCTTGGACATTTTTTGCATGTTGATACTGTAGCTGATGACCTTTTCGATGATGATTGGTACTACGAAGCATGCCGTAGTCAGAACCCAATTTATATTGGAGGTTGTAGCCCAGGTTGCCTAAAATGTTTAGATTATTCAAGTAACGACTTGGATACTTTACCAAAAATAGAAAATGAAAAGTTTAAAGAGGAAGTCCTGTTAGAACCAAACACCTCTCCTGTTGGTGCTAGTCAACGTTCACCTTTGGAATTACTGTTATGGCAGGAATTCACTAGTAGGGCTAAGAAAGCTAGGATGAGATCGAGTTAGAAGCGGTTAAAGATTTCAGGTTGTGCAAAGGGTATGGAAAAAGAGTAATCGCTGGTTCAAGTACTTGATGGATGATGGGTTACAATATGGAAAGGTAATTACAACTTGTTGGGTCCTTTAGTTGTAGATCTTTCAGCCTATTGAGGATGGTGAAGGACTTCTGTAATCACAAGTCTATTCACAGAGAGACTCTAATGAACAAAAAGTATTTGTGCGGAATACAAACACTAAGAACAAGAAGAAACACAATAACTAGATAAATAACTTGATCCTTTCTAAGGATTTATACTATATTGATATGAAAATGAAACTGGTGAAAGTGTGTCTAACCCTTCTGCCAATGGGTTCCTTTTATACTACAAGGGAACCGTAACTACATTAAACATCAAAACGTGTAACAGTTGATATGCATATTGATGAGTGATGTGATCGTGATAGTATAGTGATAATTAAGATACGTTATAGGGAAAATTAGAAAATTACCTTTAGGAAAAAGTAATAGTCTAAAATTACCTAAGACGAATTCAATTAAACACGTGATGAACCAAGTTCGTTGTACACGAAGATCGAGTGAATTCGAGACGTTTTGTATCGATTTGGACAATTGATTCGAATTGGTTTTTGGTTTTTAAATTAAAATTAAAGTCTACAAATTTAAAACTTATTTTAATCCTAAAGTGCATGAATCGTAAACCCCAAAGTTATTTAATCTAATTACTTAAAATTTAAAACTATTTAGAAATTAAACTATTTAAAAATATTAATCTATTAAAATAATTTAAACTCTATTTAAAAATCTAATTAAAACGTTTTTAACTAAATCTATTAAAATGTAATTTAACTAAATCTATTTTTTTAAACTATTTTTATTTAAATCTAAATTAATAAAGAAATCTAATTAATTGAAAACTAATTAAACTATTAAAAGTACTAAAAACATTTTTATTTTTATTTTATTGAAACTAATTATTATTTTAAAAAAAACTCAAAATTTACTTTAATAAAAATATTACTAAAACTTTATTAAAATCGGTAACTTTTTTAAACAATACTACAATTAAAATCTGCCAGAAGTAAGATGCTATATTAATGAAGTTATAGAAAGTAAACCAAATAAGCCAGTTAGCTCAGATGGCTAACACGTTGGCCTTGTGACCAGGAGGTCACAGGTTCGATTCCCGTGAGGGACCATTTTTGATAAATTATCTTTTTGGACAACAAAAATAATAAGGATCACAGGCATGATCTAAATGAAAAGCTTATTTTATTTAAACTGATAGGAATCAGCTTATGGGCTTATTAGATCAGAGGGATCTGATAAGCTATTTGCTTGAACAATTTAAAAGCAATATTACTTAAATCAACCAAACAAACTCACAGATTAAAACGTCTCAAATCATTCAGCAATATCATAACAACAAATCTATCACAGTGATCCATGGCAGTCCATGTATTCAAATTACTTAACTAAGATCTATTCAAGCAATTTAACAACCCTGTTTCATTAACAGATCAATATAAGAGCATATAATACATCTTACAAAACTGCAATATCAGATTCACATTCAAATAATAATGAACAAACAAGATTCATTCAATCAAAATAAGCAACAGTAATCAAACCCAATAATCAGCAATCACAATCTATGTAAAATAGCAGATTGATGCCATACATTCAAGCCACCGTACAGTAACATAAACATTCATTAACCATAATTAGAACAACTCCCAACAGATTAATCCAAAGATAAAACGTAGCAGCATAGACTTATACAACTATCAGACTTGAATTTAATCCTACTACTTCAACTTAATCTTATTTAGACTAAAACATACTGATTAACCAAATCGAAACTTACAGATTAAATAAGCCCAACCAAATAACTCTACTAATTTAAGCAGACCTAATGTTTAGCAGATACAAAACCTCATTATACATCAGATTAATCAATATCAGTTAAGCAACTTAAGCTAATTAGATAAAAACTCACAGTATAAATCCAAATCCTAACATCCAAACAGGTTAATTCATAATGAACATCAAGGGCACATAAACAATAAAACAGAATAATCATAAACAGATTCATTTCAACTTCTAAGAACAATTAAACTAAATCATACGAGCAAATTAATTAAAACATACAAAAGAAAACATAAAATTAAAATAGTTTTAAAACCTTTTTGTAGTAAACCGTTGAGAAGTGGTGCAGCGCTGAGCTGACCTGATTATCCGGATCTTACACAACCATTAAAACGAACCACCATCAATACCATCAATCGGAATCTCGAACCAGTAACCATCATTTTTGATATATTTATCCAGTAGGGATAAATATTAATCCCTAATCTTACTTTAAATCACTCATATAAACTATCAATTAAGCTTACATGAAGGAATTCGATTTCTTATATCAATTTAAAGTTTTAGATTATGCAGAAAATTTAAAACAGTAGTAAAATAAAACGCGAGAGAAAGATTATATAAGTCAAAAGCTAACTTTCATTAATTCCAAACAATATTACAAATACTTTTTAAAAATTAAATCTACAAATTTCAAACTAAAAATTGACATAATAACAATAAGACAAGAAAAGGGATGCAAATTACAGAATAAATGAGGGTTTATATAGCCAACCCCCTAGGCTGTTGAGGAGAGCATATTCGGATCTTTTCCAGCATATTCCATCTTGGCCCTTCAAAGGATATATTCGTTTTTCTCTTTCTTCCAATCATGATCTAATGATGGATATTCACACACTAGCACACGGATTGCCAACGTGGCATCCGTTTGTGCTAGTTGTGCTTCTTGTAGGATGAGGTGTCCCCTTTTGATTGGATATTGGGGAATAGTGAGGTGTTTCATCCAGTTATTCGCTGCCACGTACCCCTGTTCGTTCCATCTCTTCTCTTCCTTAAACTTGGGGGATTTAATTCCCCCAAGTGTGAATCACACGTGGGAGTAAAAAGCCCCAATTTTTATTAACCTTTGGGTAAATAGTGAATAGTGATTAGGGTTTATAGGTTGCAGGTTTATTTGGGTGAAAAAGTGAGAAGATGATGCATAAGTTATATCGAATGTATTTTTTAATGAGTGTGTGAATACGTGAGAAAGTGGGTGAGGGACGTTTTTATTTATTTATTGTGTGTGGTATGTAACGTGAATGTACACGTTGACTCTTCCAAAGTTATAAAGACTTTTCCATCCGTTACTTTCCTTCTTATTTGATGGGCTTTTGGTGATCCAACAAGTATCTCATCCATTTTTCTTTCTTGATATTCGGCTTGGACCCAATATTTCTATCCGTCCCATTTATTTTGGGCCTTAGTCAAAACAAATGGATAACTTGATTTGATAATGGGCTTATGAGCCCAATAGTCCAATGTGGGACCCACTTGGCCTATTTTTCTTCATAAAGGTTAAATCCACTAAAGTCGAGCTCGAATCTTGGCTTTGTCGATCTTTTCTTCAAACTCGTGCCGGTTTTGCCAGTTTTCACGAACTTGGTACCTACACACATGAAACAAGAAAATATGCACATACAAGGATATATTCATGTGTTTTATGCAATTTAAGCTCGTTTTAAGATACAAATGATATGAGTAATTACACTCATATCAAACTCCCCCTTGCTAAACAATTGCCGTGTCCTCACGCAATGATAAAATAAAACACTCACTACACCATTATTCAACTTTTGACACTTTATTTTGCAAAGACCAAATGTATTGCTTTCATTATTTGAAAAATAACTTTAAGGATCATAAAAATCAAATAGATTCATCGTCCTCGACTTTTCACTTTTCCATGCCAAGTGTAAAAACAAGATCATTGTCAATCATAAGCCCCAAAATTAAACTAACTCATACAAGTAATTTGTGTTAAACTCAATCTCCTATTATTCCTAATTGTATCTCTAGATTTTATTTGTCATTCACCTAAAGGCTCATTTGACTTATTTGATATTTATTAGTCCAAAAATGAAGGAAAGAACGGTGTAAACTCAACACTCAAAACCTAACCTCGACTTCAAAAACCGTTGTCACTAAAGAAAGCCCACATCAAGGATAACTTAACACGATTTAAGGGATAAATCCCGGACCCGAAATTTGGCTAATATGGCTACTTAAAAGCAAAAATAAAACCTCCAAAGTCAGTTATGACCTTATTAATGGAGTTAGCAACAACTACATCATAACACCTTGTGGCTCTTTAAGATGCAATTGTGCTCCTTATTTAAAAGCCACACCCGAAGGCTCCTTGGAAAAAAATAAGGGAATTGACAACACCATCCCACCTTATGGCTCATGATGATGAAGCAATTTTTATTCAACACGTCCCTGCGCCATACACCCTAAGGCTCTAATGACAAGGTTAGTGCTACATGACTCCCACCCAAAGGCTCCTAGAGAACATGTTTTTATTTATTCTTTTTATTATTATGATATTTATAGTAAGCCAAATTTCCGCAATCCTATGATCAAAAGTCCATGACGCTGACACCCTTAATGTGTTCTCACTTTAATTACAAGGGATGAAAAAGAAGGAGTTACGAGTTAAGATATCAAGCCTAAACCGCTAAAAACTTCATTTATTAAGCAATTATTATTCAAGCGTGGAAAGTAAATACGAGGAGATTAAATCAAACACAAAAATACTTGCACAAAGAATAATTTAACCTTAGAAACTTATGATTGAACTCTATCATCTCTTGTTCTCCATATTGTAAAATTTCAAAAATGTGAAATCAATGGATACTTAGCCTATTAAATCAAAGTTTTGGGTTTTCAAGTCATCTATAGGATCTTGCATCTTCTTATACTTTTACAAGTTTAGAATTTGCGTTTTAAAGTTCCCTTGATAAATGACTTTCTAGGATCAATTATAGGAACTTGCGAAAAGTTCTTGTTCTTAACCCGTATGAATTAAGACTTTCGCATTTTAAAGCTCCCTATATAAAAGCCTAGCAAAACTTAATTCAAATACGTTAAGGAAAAACTAAGGTAAAAACCAAGTCGAGTCAAAAACTATTTTTATTTTCACCAACGGAAAGCCTACATTCGTGTCAAAAGCACTTATTTTATTTATTAAAACTTTAAAAATAACACTAAAAATTTAAATTTTTATTGAAAAATGAGAAAAACAATACGTTTAGACACGACAAAAGCAATTGCTAGCGATTATATCGATTGACTCCCCCATGCTAAAACCAAACATTGTCCTCAATGTTTCTTAGCTCAAGAGTAACACCCCCTTGCTAAAACACGAAGAGTCTAATGCAAAATCCTAACATGGAAAGAGCACGCAAATCTATAAGCCGTTTATTAATTATGCCTCAAGATTGAAAGATCAAGCCTTATTAGTGTTAGAAAATAGAGAGAAAATAGAATGTATGGGACTCCCCCACAAGGCACCTCGTTTTTGTTAACCGAGTCATGAGCTCGACTCGATCCCCGCATTCATTGGTCCTTAGGGAAAGTTTGAAGATCCGGGACAACCTCCGTAGGTATGTCCCCTCCAAAGTAGTGTTTCACACGATGACCATTCACCTTAAAGTGAGGCCCGTCTTTTTGAGCTAGCTCAACGGTGCCATAAGGGAAAACTTGTGCAATGGTGAATGGTCCGGACCAACGGGATTTAAGCTTGCCCGAGAAAATCTTAAGTCTAGAGTTGAATAAGAGGACTTGATCACCAACATTGAAAATGCGGTTTTTGATCTTAGAGTCATGAATCCTCTTAGTCTTCTCTTTATAGATCAAATAATTTTCATAAGCTTGATCCCTTAATTCACTTAGTTCATTCAATTGAACCTTGCGATGATCACCCGCGATCCTCAAATCAAATTTACAATGCTTAAGAGCCCAATACGCCATATGTTCGAGTTCAATTGGCAAGTGGCATGCTTTTCCGTAGACCAACCTAAATGGTGTACAACCAATTGGCGTCTTGTAAGCCGTACGGAAAGCCCACAATGCATCGTCCAATTTATCCGACCATGAAGTGCGATTTTCTCCAATAGAACGCTCCAAAATCCTTTTAAGAGCTCGGTTTGAAACCTCCACTTGACCACTCGTTTGAGGGTGATAAGCCGTAGAAAGTCGATGAGTGACACCATATTTCTTTAGAACTTTTTCAAATTGTTCATTACAAAAATGGGTCCCACGATCACTTATAATAGCCCGCGGAGTTCCAAACCTAGCAAAGAGTTGTTTCAAAAAATTCACCATAACTCGAGCATCATTCGTGGGCAAAGCCTTAGCTTCAACCCATTTAGACAAATAGTCCACGGCTACGAGAATGTATTTATTTCCTTTCGAAGATGGAAACGGCCCCATAAAATCGATCCCCCACATGTCAAAAATTTCACAAACTTGAATAATGTTTTGAGGCATTTCATCCCTTTGTAAGTTCTTTCCTTGACGTTGACAAGAATCACAAGTCTTGATCAAGACTTGGGCATCACGAGATATGAAAGGCCAAAAGAAGCCGGCATCAAATACTTTCTTCGCGGTGGCGTTAACACCATGATGTCCCCCGGTGGGTCCTTCATGACAAGATTTAAGGATATCTTGAGCTTCTTTGCCAAACACGCACCTACGAATCACTTGATCCGCGCACACACGAAACAAATAAGGGTCATCCCAAAAGTAATAGGAGATATCCTTGAAAAACTTTCGTTTTTGTCGGGACGACATACCCTTGATCACAAACTTCCCCGCATGGTAATTTGCAATGTCCGCAAACCATGGGGTACTATCATCACCACGAAAAGAAATCATACCAAGCGTCTCGAGAGGAAATGTTTCATTAATTTCCTTGTTCTCTCGATCGCTTTGGTGAGGATTCTCAAGTCGAGATAAATGATCGGCCGCGAGATTCTCGGCTCCTTTTTTGTCTAGAATTTTGACATTAAATTCTTGAAGGATGAGAATCCACTGGAGCAACCTCGGCTTAGCATCTTGTTTATTAATAAGATATTTGATAGCCGAGTGGTCCGTATACACTATGGTTTGAGACAAGACGAGATATGGTCTAAACTTTTCAAAAGCATACACAACGTCAAGTAACTCCTTTTCTGTTGTAGTATACTTTGTTTGAGCATCCGTCATAGTCTTACTTGCATAGTGTATAGGCAAGAAGTGTTTTAATTTACGTTGCCCCCAAACCGCACCTACCGCATAATCACTAGCATCACACATAATTGCAAAAGGTAGGTCCCAATCCGGGGCAACCAAGATTAGAGATTCGGTTAACTTCCTTTTATGCATCTCAAAGGCTTGAATACACTCATCCGAAAAGATGAAAGGAGTCTCTTTTTCCAAAAGATGGATCATAGGCCGAGCTATCTTAGAGAAGTCTTGTATAAAACGTCGATAGAAGCCGGCATGGCAAAAAAAACTCCTTACTCCCTTACCGGTGGTGGGTGGAGGTAATTTGGCAATCACGTCGATTTTAGCCCTATCAACCTTAATACCGGACTTAGAGATCTTATGTCCTAATACAATTCCCTCTTTGCACATGAAGTGACATTTTTCATAATTAAGCACAAGATTCGTTTCCTCACAATGTTGCAACATTCTTTCAAGGTTAGAGAGACATGAAGTGAAAGATTCCCCAAAAACCGAAAAGTCATCCATGAAGACTTCCATGGTTTTCTCGATCCTATCATGGAAAATGGCCATCATACACCTTTGGAACGTCCCCAAAGCATTGCATAGTCCAAAAGGCATGCGACGATAAGCAAATGTTCCATAAGGACAAGTGAATGTGGTCTTTTCTTGATCACGAGGGTCAATGGGGATTTGGAAATAGCCGGAAAATCCATCCAAAAAGCAATAGAATTCATTCCCCGCTAGTCTCTCTAACATTTTATCCATAAAAGGTAATGGAAAATGATCCTTCCTAGTGGCATCATTAAGTTTCCTATAGTCAATACAAACACGCCAACCGGTCACAAGCCTAGTAGGAATCAATTCATTATCCTCATTAGTAACAACCGTCATTCCTCCTTTTTTTGGAACACAATGCACGGGGCTAACCCATGGACTATCCGAGATAGGGTAGATCATTTCGGCGTCTAGAAGTTTAGTGACTTCCTTTTTGATCACCTCATGAATCTTTGGATTGACCCTTCTTTGATTTTGGATAGCGGGTTTATAATCATCCTCCATTAGAATTTTATGAGTACAAAATTTTGGATCTATACCCTTAATGTCGGAGATTTTCCATGCAATGGCCCATTTATGTTTCTTAAGCACTTTGATAAGTTCATCCTTTTCATTTTCCTTTAATCCCTTAGCAATAATCACCGGTAATTTATCCGTTCCTTCAAGAAAGGCATACTCCAAATGAGTGGGTAGTTCCTTAAGTTCTAATTCGGGTGCTTCCTCAATAGATGTTTTCACTTTAGTTTTATTAGCACTCACAACTTTTAGTTCCATAGGTGGTGATTCAAAAGGATCCAAATTCAACAATTTTTCAATCAACGCAATATCTCCCTCGGGATCAAAATTCTCACAATCAAACTCACTAGGATCAAATGGTGTGCTAAGGTAATCATCAATCTCCTTATCGATTTTTGAATAACCATTATTCTCAAGCTCTTCAAGAACGAAGTCACCTCCCTCAAATGGAGTGAGTGGACGTTTAGCCAAAGAGATAATAGGATTCGATGAAGTGGGATTGCCACTTTTAGAAGTATCCGAAAAACCAAGCATATCTTGCGAAACCTCTTCACTAGCAACATCAATCACATCGATTTGATTGATTGATTCCTCGTCGTCTTCGGAAGAAAGCTTCGAGATATTACCAACATTAAGAGTGATACTTTCATCATCAAAATGTAAAGTCAATTTTCCCTCTCTCATGTCAACTAAAGAACTAGCCGTATTTAAAAATGGTCTTCCCAAAATAAGAGGCACACGAGAATTTTCCAGATAATCACAAATTACAAAATCCGCTGGGAAGATGAGCTTTCATACTTTGACTAATACGTCTTCGGCTATACCTTTTGGAAAGGCGGTCGATCGATCCGCTAGCTCGATAGTCATCTTAGTAGGAGTAAGATCGGGAAGTGATAACCTTTTCCACACGGAAAGAGGCATCAAGTTAATGCTTGATGTAGGTTTTTCGTACACGTTTTAGGAAAAACGCGTATGAGTGGCAAGTATTAAGTTGCACTTTTTAGGAAAACGCGAAACCGAATAAATGCGGGTTCGTTCTCGAAGGAGGTGTGTGGATTAATGTGCCAATATATATAAAATCAAGTTTGGATTAGTGACGTTTTTGGTTTAGAAGAGAAAAAGTAAAGACGAGCTACGACTACGATTACACTACGACGTAATGACGCAAAACGCGAACGTAATTACGTAAAACGCGACGAAATTAAAAATTAAACCTAAAAATTAATTAAAAGATTAAACTAAGTCTAAAATAATATAAATAAGAATAAAAATCCAACAAATATATTTTAAAACCTTTTATTAATTAAATATTCAATTTTTAATGCTAATTAAAGCCCTAAAATTAAATATAATTAACAATGTCCAAAATATTATTTTATTGAACTAATAAGTTACTTATATTATTTAAAGACTAAAAATTATTTTTCCTAAATTTTTAAAAACTATTTTTCTATTTTTAAAACAATAAAAACTATTTTTAAGCTAAAATAATCATAAAAATAATAAAATAATGCCAAAAATAATTTGACAATTTTGAAAATCCTAAATTATACTAATGAACAGTAGAAAATTGAAAAAGTTTGAAAAATGTAAAATTTTTCACTAAAAGACAAAACAGTTTAATAATTAAACCCTAATTAAGCTAAATTAATTATAAAAAATAATTAAAAAGTGAACAGTAAAATATTTTTACACTAAAAATCTTAAAATACTTTTCTAAATATAAGAAAAATTTTAAAACAGAAAAATATTAGTTTTTACCACTAAAAGACAAAAACAGCCTAATTAAAAGTAATTAAAAATAATTAAAAATAGCTATTAAACCTAAAAAATACTAAATGAACAGTAACTGGAAAATAAATTATACTGAAAAATCAAAAATAAAATAAGAAAATATTGAAAAAAGTTTGAAGACCTAAAACCTATTTTAGGTTACTAAAGACAAAAAGATAAAGAACTGAAAGTGACACTTGGAAATCTTTTGTCTGCTTGTGTAGCAGTACTAACAAAAGCACTAGCAGGGGTAATTAAGTTCCCACTGCTAGTGTTAAAAACAGGCCTGGTGGATTTTTTGCTTAGAACTTGTTTGATACTTGGTGATTTTTGGCAACAAGGGCACCCCCACACTCATGGAAGTGTGGGGAGTCAGATTATGCACAAAAAAAACACAACCACAAAGCAAAAATCACACTCAAATTGCTCAAATTCAGTCACTGTGAAGACTATGGGGTCTGGTGAACAGTGAGCTTGTCTACAAGGCACAAAAACGAATTTCAAGTGCTTATATCTTGCATACCATCTAACCAAATCACATATAAGCCAAACATAAGCCTATCTTAACCTATTTTCTATCAGATTCCAAGATTTGAATGTCTAGAATGCTAAAACCAAGAAGATTTACCCTACTGATTTTTTGACTGTTTTTACCAACTAATGAATGTGCAAAACTGAATATTACCCTATGAAACTTAAAACAAGATACTAATATTACCTACCACTAACCAATGGAGTATGTTAGGACTGATTTTAAGCCAAGAACTGATCTATTACTTGCTTTTCAACCTAGTCCCAAACACCCCTTAATTTCAGAAAACCAAAAAATTAACAAGCTAAATT
The DNA here is from genome assembly GCA_025667525.1 of Glebionis coronaria. Lineage (NCBI taxonomy): Eukaryota > Viridiplantae > Streptophyta > Magnoliopsida > Asterales > Asteraceae > Glebionis > Glebionis coronaria. The sequence goes on along the minus strand of CM046880.1, from coordinate 149,289,427 downwards.
CATTCAAACTCAAAATAAGCTGATGAATACCTAATCTAATATGCTTAATATTTATAACTGAGCATAAACCAACAAATAAAACAGCACATAAACAAGGTTTACACAAGTTCACTCAAAATCACACAAAAACTCAAAATAGGGGTCAAATAGGGTTCAAGCCGTTTACCACAGAGCTGATGCCTTCTATAAGACCTAGTTAGAGCTTTGGTGAGCCAAGGGAACTGTAGAGAGCCCTGCTGGTGGAATCCAAGTGGACCCAAGGGTTTAATATCTTCAAATAGAAGGTGATGAAATGGAATGATGAGATGAGGTGATCTTGATGCTCTACACAAACAACAAACCAAATGAGCACTAAAAAGCACAAGCTTATAAGCCTTGCTTATTGAATAAGCAGGCTTATGAGCTTATAGCTTATGTGAAAAAAAACAAGGATAGGAACTTTTTCTTGAAAACTGATTATCTAAAAAATAAAAAACAATTGGAACACACTTTGATAACCAAACCAATGATGATATTCAACAAACCAAAATCACAATTCCACTATCACTTCCTTGTGATTTTGGATTCCTGAAAATAAAAAAAACGATTCTTGATAAAAAATTTGAACAAATAAAAACTTTTGGAAAATTAAACTAAATTGCAAGATAATGTAAACATTTAAACTATGAAAACAGTAAACAAGGGAACTCAGAATTTGTATTTTCTAAATTTTCATTGTCATTACTTCATAAAAAAAAGTACAAAAAACTGGAACCAAAGGGCAAATGCACAAGTTGCAAGCTCTTTTTATACTACAACTATGAATATTCTAGAACTAAAAACCCTAATCCTAGAATTCCAGAAAAGCCCTTGGAAATTCAAACTTTGAATATGGTCAAAGTGGCTCTTGTGACTGTGTACTTGATGCCAGCTATCCTTGAATGATCTGTGCCGTTTATTTGGGTGTGGGGAGGAAGGAATCAATAAGAACCATAAGATTTGTCTACTATTGGGATTTGGGGAGAAAATGACGGGGCTGGGGATGGTCGGGTTGAGCACATGGGACAAGTGGGTTCATGTTTAAAGGTGAAAATGGGTTCTTGTTAAGGTGAATTACCAATCTGGAAAAGGTAGAAACTTAATTGTGATTATTTAAGTTTTAGGGTTTTGTGATGAAAGGTGGAATAGTACTTGTTTGATCCAAATGGGGTTTAGAAAATCTGTTAGGCGCTAGTATGTATTAACTAATCACGTTTAAAAATAATAATTAGTTAATGGTGAGTGGAGTGCTGACTGGGTGGGGGTGAGTGAGGTGGAAGTTAGTGATTGGTGGGATGGTGATGTGTCGAATGGGTATTGGAGGGGAGTAGTTTGTATGTCTTGGCAGGTTTAGTCCTTATATTCCCCACATTTGATCACATTGCATTAAACAGCTATAAAAGACCTTTTTCCCTTATAATAAGTTTGGGCAGGTTGCTAAAAATGGCACAATGTAGTTCCAAACTTTTATCAAGGGCTTTAAATGCACAATTTGCATTCTTCAAGGGTTGATCTTGTACTACCTTGATAATTTAGGGACCCAAATGCAAATAGTAATTATTGCAAGGGTATAAATTTCCAAGTCTTCAAAAGATAAAGGACCAATCTTGCCAATCTTCAATTCTTCAAGGACTTCAAAGGAAATTCATTTCTCGGGTCCGGTTCTTTGTGCGGCTTCGTTTCCCGTGTTCGTTTTTGCTTGATTCCTTTGATCTTTTGGTGAATTCACGATATCCGCACCTGAAATACACAATGAATAAACACAGGTATATTTTTGGGTATTTTGATGATATTTTAAGCATTTTAAGCCCGATTGGACGATGAGACTATGTATAATTACAGTCTCATCACTCCCCCATACTAAACCTTTGCCGTGTCCCCACGCAATGCTAGAATTAAGTATCATAGCACTTCCAAAATTCATTTTATGATGACTTTTATTGAAGACACAAATTTAAATAAACTACTACACATGTTTTAGACATAATGTATTGTTTTCATCATGATAAAGTGACTTTTAGGATCATAGAACAAGAACACGTGAGTGCTTCGTTAGAAATAATTTCGTCGTCCTCGATTTTCACCCAATTCCATGCTAAGCGTGTAACGAGATCATTGTTATTATAAGTTAGCAACACGATCACATCTCATAAGTGTTAATTACGAACCTAAACTCCATTATTCCTACTTGGTATCTCTTATATTTTATTTTGTCTTAATGATCACGAGGATACATCATTGACTTATGCGTGAATAGAGATTAAGTCTAAAAATAGAGTTTTAACGGTGTAACCAAAATTATTAAATTAATAATTCATCCTAATAGACAACGATGTCAAAAAATTAAGTCAACAAGAAGGATCGATAAACACGATTTTATAACGGTTTTGAACATGAGACTTATTACCAATAATTTTATACGCCCCCTAACGGAAGGGCCTTATTATCTTTGGTTTACCTCCATCTTTTATTCAACTTCGCCATGAAGCTTTTATTATGACTTCGGTCTTGCCTTGCCTTTTATTATCCGCCTCATCGGTGGTTTTATTAGCCAAAGACGTATATCCTCACGCTAAAGCGAATTTTGGATCTTTAAAGCTTCGAAGATTAAGGCTTGATTCACTTTCAATTTGGGCATAGATTTTTTGGCCTTGTTAGCTTCAATTTTTTGCTTAATTTAGGTGAGCACTTGAAATCTTATTATTAGGTGAAGCTTTCGATTATTCGGGTGCCAATACTTCAAAACCGTGACGCTGGCGATACCTTAATGTTTTCCCAATTTAATTACATGGAAGCTACTAAAATAAATTAGAAACCAACAATAGTGACTAAAACGCTAAATCAATATTTATTAACAATTTATTATGCAAAAGTGTTGGGAGAATAAGCTAATAATTACTACACATGAGATCGTGACGATTACGAGACTTATAAATAACTCTATCATTTCTCGTCCTCATTTAAGAGACTTAGCCTAAAAAGTTAAGGAATCGAAGCTAAGTGCTCAACACGCACGGTCGAGTAAAAAATTACTCTTATTCTCACCATCGGAAAACCTACATTCGTGTCTTAAACACTTATGAAAAATACGAAAATTTTTAAAATTTGGCCATTTTTAGCCTTATTTTGCATAAAACGATAACAAAAAGATGAAATTTGGATTGCGTGGTGACGTAAGCAAGGTGAAGTATCTACTCACCCCCCCATACTAAAACTAAACATTGTCCTCAATGTTTCGAGTCTAGGGGTGTAAACACCCCCATACTAGAGACGAAGTCGAATGCTTAATCTCGAGCATGGAAAGGGTAAAACGAATAACCTAAAAGCCGTTTATAAATTATGCTAATAAGATAAATGTTAGAACATAAAAGGATATCATCAGATATCGGAATCTCCAAATGTAACGACCGAAGCTCGAGTAATCCGTAAAACGAACACGAGAGGCTTCAATGATGACGATGAACCTAATGAATCGCAATCACAAACAACCACGGAACAAACGTAGGAAGATCACAAGTCCCCTCGTTACATTAACTAAGAAAGCAATAATATTTACAAGGATAAGCATGAGAATCCCCCACGAGGCACCTTGTTTTTGATAACCGAGTCAAAAGCTCGACTCGAATCCCCACAAATGTGATCATTTAGGGATAATCTTGGTATGGTCATTTTTGGTGGGGCTTACATGATAAACAAGGCCCAAAAGTACGTGGAGTACTTTAAAAACCCGATACACGAATACCGGGGTCAAAGATAGCGTCCTCATTTTCGGATGAAAGACGAAACAACGCCACTCCAACATGAACCCCAATGGGGTAGAAGAAAAGAGATGAGAAGTAGAAAGGTGGGGCAATGGGTAAGTCAAACATATGAGCTACTCGAGGTAGACTCACACCAAGCAAACGAAAAGATTTTCCATTTATTGCATCGGTGGAAGACCGAGATTTCCCTTTACAAGCAATTCCAGGATCGTAAATCTCGTCCTCGGCGGTAAAGTGTGAAGGAACATTTGGGGCTTCCCCCATACTAAGACCACACACACCATCGTCAAAAGGAGTAGACGAGGTGGTAGCACTCACGAAACGCGGTGATGACGGAGTTAAACATGTAGAAAAATCATTTAAAACATTTTTAAAATCATTTCCTTTTTCATCGTTCAAAAACTCTTTATGAAAACCCGATTGAATAATGTCGAAAATATTTGGCGTGTCAAATTCAAAATTAGTCGCGCTAAAAATCCTCACATTTAAGTCGCGGTTAGGGGGTGGTGGATTATATAAGTTCTCAAAATGTCGATCAATAAAGAACACCGCCCCTCGGGGTCTAAATACTCGTCATCTTCATGAACGTCGATCTCATCGATTTCTTCGTCATAGATAGGCTTGTCAAACCATGGTTTGTCATTCCCCTCTTTGATGATTTTAGAAACTCTCTCGAAGAGATCACGATCAAGCATGAAACCATCATTCTTTTGTGGGGATCGTTGATAAGTTAGATCCTCACGAATGTGGTAAACGTCATTCTCAAATGAGGAGTGTTTATAAGGTAACTCCTCGAGAATGGGACTTGTGTTTATAGCAAGAAATTCATCGACCTCCTTAAAGAATTCTTCATCATCACAATCGTGAAACGAAGGAGGATCGATGATATGGTTATCAACGTTCTCGAATTCATCATCAAAAATGGGATTATGATGAAAAATAGGTTCGTATACGGAATTCGAGTACATAGTGAAAGTGTCGTCATTCTCATCATCATAAGAAATTTCCGACATGAGATCGTCCTCTTCATTTGAAGATTTATCAAAAGGTAAATCCTCGAAGATGGATGGCGGATTAGCAAGTATATGCTCGATCTCGACAAAATCACCATAGCCATCAAAGAAAGTGTCGATGTGAGCAAGTTCTCGAGTGGGTTTCTCGAGAGTCACAACCATGGTCTTACAAGCCCTTGGGCTATGCTTAAGTGACATTTCTATGATGGGTGAGATTGCATTGGGTTGGGCCACTTCCTTAGCCTTAATGGGTTTGGGGCTAGGAGTGGGAGGCACTTCAATGGGTTTAGAAGTATGGGCCTCAAAGTCATGGTCCTTCGAAGGTGGTGAAGACGAGCCCATATTGGTCTTTGTCGTGATGGCACAAACGTCGCCCTTCGGAATTGGTGGTTCGCTTGTTTCGCTAAAAACATCCCAAAGTGAGTTTTCATCCATAAATTTACTCATACCCTTTTGAATTAGGTACACGTATTCTTTATCATTAAAATCATCATCTTTAAAACCGTTTTTCTTAATTCTTTCAAAACATGCATTAAGCTTCATTCTTTCCGCTAAAGTGAACATTTTGAAATCATTAGGATTTGAATCATTAGGTTTTGAAACCTCGGTTTTTTCATTCTCATTAAATCCTTGGGATTTTCTAGCGAAAAAGTCTATTTTCTCATCCCCATATCTCATAGTAAGTCTCCCCTCGTGAACGTCGATTACGGTTCTAGCCGTCGATAAGAATGGTCGGCCTAAAATAATGGGACGTTTAGGGTCACACTCGTAATCGGATATAACGAAATCCGCGGGAAAAACAAACTTTCCAACTTTGACATAGACATCCTCGGCTATTCCAATTGGTATTAACGGTGTACAATTTGCAAGCTCGATTGTCATGTTCGTGGGGGTAAGTGAAGGCAATCTCATCAATTTCCAAAGAGAATGAGGCATGAGATTGATGCTAGCACCTAAATCGGCAAGGGCTAAACATCCCTCAATCTCGGAAAAATCACAAGGTAATAGAAATTGGCCCGGATCCTTTTCCTTTCTCGGCATACGCCTTTTGGGTTTTTTAAGAAGGATTGAAGCACAAGTTTCTTCAAGGGTTACTTTGGTAAGGTCGACAAAGCTCTCTTTTTGAACCGTGGATGGAATTTGAGGTACACGAGGGTGTGCACTCTTTTCCTTGGTCGCCACGTTCACCCCATCGACTTTAGAACAAGAAGACGTCTTAGAAGTTGAGGGTTGAGAGGGACAAACAACACGGAATCCTTCAAGGTTAGGGGTAATCACACGACCTTTCTCACGAGACGAGGCGGCTTTACATTGCTCCTTCGGATTTGCAACGGTGTCACTAGGTAACGAACTCGATGACGCACCCGAGGACTTGTTCATTATGGCCGAAAACATCTTTTTAATTTCAATTTGTCCTTGCTCAATCTTCGTGTTTTGTAATTTCAAAGTATTTGTAAATTCGTTTTTCAAAGTACCAATTTCTCCCTCTAATCGTCTCATATTAGCCTCATTCGTTTTCATGTAATTTTGAAAATCGTTTGACGAACTATTTTGATTAGAATTAAAGTTCCCTTGGTTTTGATTGTTTCTTTGAAAATTGTTTTGATTCCCACTTGAAAAATTGTTTCCTTGATTGTTATCTCGATTTTGCCACATTATATTACGACCTTGATTATAACCTCCTTGATTTTGATTCGAAAAATTTCCTTGTTGATTATTTCCTTGAAAATTGTTTCGGTTTTGAAAATTGTTGCCTTGGTTATAATTTCCTTGTTGCGATGGACCCGCGTTATTTTGATTAGAAAAATTGTTGTTTCCATTTAACGCACTCACATTCGACGTTTGGCCATCCGTAGCCGCACACTCGTAATAATTATGAGGTCCACCACAAAACGTACACGAAACCTCAACCGCTTTCACCGTTGCGGGAGCGTCTTTCTTTTGCATCTCAACGAGAAAAGACGTAAACACATTCGTCAACTTGTCGACTTTCGCATCAACTCTCTCAATGTCACGATTAGAACTACTAACATTGGCGACATTGGCAACACTCGGTGCGTTGCGGAGTTGGTAAACCTTGGATCGGTTTTCGATAATTATCAATGCATCTTTCGGAGTTTTACACAAAAAGTTGCCACCGGCGGCGGAATTCAACGAATCTTGTTCTTGAAAATTAAGACCGTTGTAAAACGTATCGATTTGGTGCAACTCGGAAAAACCATGGTGAGGACATTTCCTAAGCAATTCCTTAAAACGATCCCACGCGTCTCAAAAAGATTCATTCGGTTTTTGCTCAAATTTCGTAATTTCATTTTTGAAAAACGTTGTCTTAGACGGTGGGAAAAAATAATTAACGAACTTGGAAACGAGATCCTTCCACGTAGTTATCGAATTAGGTGGCTCTTTCTCGTACCAATCCTTGGCGGCACCATCGAGCGAGTACGGAAAAAGCATAAGATTGACGACATCGGTGTCGACATTCTTAAACTTGCTCGTGGCCAAAAGACGATCAAAATTCCGAATATGGTCGTGAGGATTATCGGCTTCACGACCTCGAAACTTCGTAGCTTGGATCAACGAAATCATTCCGCTCTTAATCTCAAAATTCTCCGCTTCGATAGCGGGAATTACGATCGCGTCTCCATAACCCTCGGTGGGTGCTTGGAGCAATTCCATCATCGAACGATTGTCGGCCATCTCGTCTAAGGTTTCTTCAACAACGATATTAGGAACGTCGGTTTCTAATTCTCGTCTACGTCGTCGATTCCTTCGATTACGATTGCGTCGATTCGAAGCTTCGCTAGAATTGGAATAATCCTTCGATCGAGTGCGCATGCACTAAGCGTAGAATGGGAGGTAGCAAAGAAGATTCTTTTTGCGGTTTTTCGATTTTTCAATTTTTTTTTGGTTTTTTGATTGTTTTTTAATTTTTTTGGATTTTTGAATGTATTACGTAGACACAAATCTACAAATCTCTCCTCGAATCGACTTTCTCGATTAAAGGAGCCTCAAAGAATGAAAACGATCACGTTGAGTAAACGTTCTCGATGACTTTAGAACGTTGGTGGAACACCAAAACGTTCAAGAGGGTTTAATCTTGAAAACACAAGCAAATATAATATACGTAGATAATACTTGGGCGGCAAACCCTCGATTGGCCTTCTTTCTCAAAACACGCACAAGCAAGCGGAGGAAACGAGGCGGCGCGAAGCACTTAAGAGCCTTTTTCCTTTAGGTCGTGAAATACAACCGCCTTATACCCACCTTATAGTTTGTGTTAATTGAAATTAAGCCTCACAAAAGTATTTATCTATTTTGCCTTTAAACTTTTGCTTTAGATTCGAATACAATGATCGAGTGATGAAATCCCGAATCAAGGTTGCGTTTTCACGCTTTTGGAGTACTTGTATTTTCATTGTTCTTACGTAGATATAATATAGTAATAATATTCACAATAAAAACGAAAACCAATATATCTACAATATAGGAAAGATTGTTGTGTATTTAGTTTAGGAAAACTAAACACGATTTATTTGGATATTATAATATAATAGAGAAAAATAACAAAAATGAGTATGTACGATATTCACGCTTTCCAAAAAAATGAAAAGCAAAAACGCACTACTCACACAAACACGATACTAATAATGGCACACTAAACACCTCCCCGGCAGCGGCGCCAAAAATTTGATGTAGGTTTTTCGTACACGTTTTAGGAAAAACGAGTATGAGTGGCAAGTATTAAGTTGCACGTTTTAGGAAAACGCAAAACCGAATAAATGCGGGTTCGTTCTCGAAGGAGGTGTGTGGATTAATGTGCCAATATATATAAAATCAAGTTTGGATTAGTGACGTTTTTGGTTTAGAAGAGAAAAAGTAAAGACGAGCTACGACTACGATTACACTACGACGTAATGACGCAAAACGCGAACGTAATTACGTAAAACGCGACGAAATTAAAAATTAAACCTAAAAATTAATTAAAAGATTAAACTAAGTCTAAAATAATATAAATAAGAATAAAAATCCAACAAATATATTTTAAAACCTTTTATTAATTAAATATTCAATTTTTAATGCTAATTAAAGCCCTAAAATTAAATATAATTAACAAAATGTCCAAAATATTATTTTATTGAACTAATAAGTTACTTATATTATTTAAAGACTAAAAAGTATTTTTCCTAAATTTTTAAAAACTATTTTTCTATTTTTAAAACACTAAAAACTATTTTTAAGCTAAAATAATCATAAAAAATAATAAAATAATGCCAAAAATAATTTGACAATTTTAAAAATCCTAAATTATACTAATGAACAGTAGAAATTGAAAAAGTTTGAAAAATGTAAAATTTTTCACTAAAAGACAAAACAGTTTAATAATTAAACCCTAATTAAGCTAAATTAATTATAAAAAATAATTAAAAAGTGAACAGTAAAATATTTTTAAACTAAAAATCTTAAAATACTTTTCTAAATATAAGAATACTTTTAAAACAGAGAAATATTAGTTTTTACCACTAAAAGACAAAAATCAGCCTAATTAAAAGTAATTAAAAATAGCTATTAAACCTAAAAATACTAAATGAACAGTAACTGGAAAATAAATTATACTAAAAAATCAAAAATAAAATAAGAAAAATATTGAAAAAAGTTTGAAGACCTAAAACCTATTTTAGGTCACTAAATACAAAAAATTAAAGAACTAAAAGTGACACTTGGAAATCTTTTGTCTGCTTGTGTAGCAGTACTAACAAAAGCACTAGCAGGGGTAATTAAGTTCCCACTGCTAGTGTTAAAAACAGGTCTGGTGGCTTTTTTGCTTAGAACTTGTTTGATACTTGGTGATTTTTGGAAACAAGGGCACCCCCACACTCATGGAAGTGTGGGGAGTCAGATTATGCACAAAAAAACACAACCACAAAGAAAAAATCACACTCAAATTGCTCAAATTCAGTCACTGTGAAGACTATGGGGTCTGGTGAACAGTGAGCTTGTCTACAAGGCACAAAAACGAATTTCAAGTGCTTATATCTTGCATACCATCTAACCAAATCACATATAAGCCAAACATAAGCCTATCTTAACCTATTTTCTATCAGATTCCAAGATTTGAATGTCTAGAATGCTAAAACCAAGAAGATTTACCCTACTGATTTTTTGACTGTTTTTACCAACTAATGAATGTGCAAAACTGAATATTACCCTATGAAACTTAAAACAAGATACTAATATTACCTACCACTAACCAATGGAGTATGTTAGGACTGATTTTAAGCCAAGAACTGATCTATTACTTGCTTTTCAACCTAGTCCCAAACACCCTTTAATTTCAGAAAACCAAAAAATTAACAAGCTAAATTCATTCAAACTCAAAATAAGCTGATGGATACCTAATCGAACATGCTTAATATTTATAACTGAGCATAAACCAACAAATAAAACAGCACATAAACAAGGTTTACACAAGTTCACTCAAAATCACACAAAAACTCAAAATAGGGGTCAAATAGGGTTCAAGCCATTTACCATAGAGCCGATGCCTTCTATAAGACCTAGTTAGAGCTTTGGTGAGCCAAGGGAACTGTAGAGAGCCCTGTTGGTGGAATCCAAGTGGACCCAAGGGTTTAATATCTTCAAATAGAAGGTGATGAAATGGAATGATGAGATGAGGTGATCTTGATGCTCTTTCACACCTACACAAACAACAAACCAAATGAGCCCTGAAAAGCACAAGCTTATAAGCCTTGCTTATTGAATAAGCAGGCTTATGAGCTTATAGCTTATGTGAAAAAAAACAAGGATAGGAACTTTTTGTTGAAAACTGATTATCTAAAAAAAAAACAATTGGAACACACTTTGATAACCAAACCAATGATGATATTCAACAAACCAAAATCACAATTCCACTATCACTTCCTTGTGATTTTGGATTCCTGAAAATAAAAAAACGATTATTGATAAAAAAATTTGAACAAATAAAAACTTTTGGAAAATTAAACTAAATTGCAAGATAATGTAAACATTTAAACTATGAAAACAGTAAACAAGGGAACTCAGAATTTGTATTTTCTAAATTTTTCATTGTCATTACTTCATAAAAAGAAGTACAAAAAACTGGAACCAAAGGGCAAATGCACAAGTTGCATGCTCCTTTTATACTACAACTATGAATATTCTAGAACTAAAAACCCTAATCCTAGAATTCTAGAAAAGCCCTTGGAAATTCAAACTTTGAATATCGTCAAAGTGGCTCTTGTGACTGTGTACTTGATGCCAGCTATCCTTGAATGACCTGTGTCGTTTATTTGGGTGTGGGGAGGAAGGAATCAATAAGAACCATAAGATTTGTCTGCTATCGGGATTTGGGGAGAAAATGACGGGGCAGGGGATGGTCGGGTTGAGCACATGGGACAAGTGGGGTCATGTTTAAAGGTGAAAATGGGTTCTTGTTAAGGTGAATTACCAATCTGGAAAAGGTAGAAACTTAATTGTGATTAATTAAGTTTTAGGGTTTTGTGATGATGAAGGTGGAATAGTACTTGTTTTGATCCAAATGGGGTTTAGAAAATCTGTTAGGCGCCAGTATGTATTAACTAATCACGTTTAAAAAAAATAATTAGTTAATGGTGAGTGGAGTGCTGACTGGGTGGGGGTGAGTGAGGTGAAAGTTAGTGATTGGTGGGATGATGATGTGTCGAATGGGTATTGGAGGGGAGTAGTTTGTATGTCTTGGCAGGTTTAGTCCTTATATTCCCCACATTTGATCACATTGCATTAAACAGCTATAAAAGACCTTTTTCCCTTATAATAAGTTTGGGCAGGTTGCTAAAAATGGCACAATGTAGTTCCAAACTTTTATCAAGGGCTTTAAATGCACAATTTGCATTCTTCAAGGGTTGATCTTGTACTACCTTGATAATTTAGGGACCCAAATGAAAATAGTGATTATTGCAAGGGTATAAATTGCCAAGTCTTCAAACGATAAAGGACCAATCTTGCTAATCTTCAATTCTTCAAGGACTTCAAAGGAAATTCATTTCTCAGGTCCGGTTCTTTGTGCGGCTTCATTTCTCGTGTTCGTTTTTGCTTGATTCCTTTTATCTTTTGGTGAATTCACGATATCCGTACCTGAAATACAAAATGAACAAACACAGGCATATTTTTGGGTATTTTGATGATATTTTAAGCATTTTAAGCCCGATTTGGACGATGAGACTATGTATAATTACAGTCTCATCAATTCTAGCGCCAAGATTGGCTAATGCTAAGCATTCTTCCATATTAGGGAAATCACATGGTATCGAAAATTGACCGGGGTCTCCAAGCTTTTTGGGAAACTTTTTAGAGAGAACCGCGGAACAACTTTCATTTAAGGACGTAGATACTTCAACTAATTTCTCCTTATCGTTCATCAACCTTTTTATTGTTGAAGCAAACTTAGGCATGCTAAGCAATGCATCCGCGAAACTAAGATTAATATACATTTTCTTAAACACGTCAAGAAACGTAGAAACTTGAGCATTGGTCTTTTTGCGGAGCTTCTCTTTGGTAAGTCTCGAAGGGTAGGGTAGTGTGGGTTTAGTCTTCTGAAGCTCGGGTTCTGGAATAGGCAGTTGGTCTACCTTTGGTGGAATAGGAATTTCCTTTTCTTTAACCACCTCGGGTTCTTGCTCCACTTCCCTCATCGGAGAGGTACTCACATGTGGAAGCAAAGGTCCGTCTAAAGCTTTCCCACTACGTGTGGTTATAGCTTTCATCTCACCCTTCGGGTTTGGAATGGTGTTGCTAGGTAAACCACCCGAAGACGAGGAAGGTTTGGTCATAAAAGATTCAAACATCGAAAGCAATTTATTTTGACCTTGTTCCATACTTTGTTGCATACGATTTTGACTTTGCTCAAACATTTGCTCAAATCTTTGTTCAATTCTTTGTTGATTAAGCTCAATCTTATTGTTTTGCCCTTTAGTCGTATTTTGAAACTCATTTTTCAAAGTTGCCATTTGTCCTTGAATGTTGTTTTGAAAAGCTTTCAAATTTGCCTCATTCGTTTTAATGTAGCTTGACAAATCATTTTGGTTATTGCTTTGAAAACCTTGATTATTTTGATTAGCATTAAACCCATTTCCTTGATTGTAATTCCCTTGGTTACCACGGTTAAAATTATTCCCATTGTTTCCATTGTTGTACCTATTTTGAACCGGTGGAAAACCCGGTGGAGCGACATAATTTTGACGAGGAACTTGACCGTTGGAGCCATAAGTTCCTGTCGCGGCAAAAGCATTAGCTTGATCAAACCCCGTGGTTAAACAAGCATAATTAGGATGTGCTCCACCACATGATACACAAAAACTCTCAACCATATTAATCGATCCATGAGGATTCTTCCTAAACTCATTCAAAAGCTTGTCAATCTTAGAGTGCAATCTAGCAATCTCGATATTAGACGAATTCACATTGGAAGCACTCGGTGTGTTTCGTGAATATTGTGCTCTAGACTTATTATCAATTATTCCCCATGCGTCTCTCGGAGTTTTTCTTAAAAGATTACCACCCGCGACGGCATTTAAAGAATCTTGTTCAATCATATTAAGCCCATTATAGAAAGTATTAATTTGATGCAATTCCGAGAAACCGTGGTGTGGACCTCAACAAATCTTTAAATCTTTCCCAAGCAACCCCAAACGATTCATGCACTTTTTGTTCAAATCTAGTGATCTCGTTTTTAAAGTGTGTTGTGTTAGATGGTGGAAAGAAATAATTCATGAACTTAGACACTAAATCATCCCATGTCAAGATCGAACCCGGTGGTTCTTTCTCATACCAAATCTTAGCATTACCCTCGAGCGAGTACGGAAAAAGCATGAGCTTAATCGCGTCATTCGGCACATCTCTAAACTTGAGAGTCGAGGTAATTCGAAGAAAATTCCGAATGTGAGAATGCGGGCTATCGGTTTCATTGCCATGAAATTGGTCGGCACGAATGAGCGATAAAAGACCCGTCTTAATCTCAAAATGATCCGCCAAAATAGCCGGCACAATGATTGCTTCCCCATACCCTTCGGTGGGTGCACGGAGCAATTCCTCCATTGTTCGGTTATCGGCCATCTCTACAACAATCGGTGGAAGCTCGTGTTCCACTATTCGTTGTTGACGATTTCTATTTCTACGAGGAATATTTTCAAGCATATTAAAATCAATCACAAGACGAGAAGAACGTAATTGCATAAGCTACAAAGACGAGAATTTAGAGGATTGAAGAAAAGAAATTAGACAAGAAGAAGATTATTTTTGGTATTTTATTTGGTATTGCTGAATCAAAATTGATCGATAAAAACAAGGAATAAGGATAACTACTATTGAAGTAAATTACCCTCGGTCGACTTTGAAACGATAGGTGAAAACCTAAACGTCTCGAGGTTCAATAAGTAAACTACAAAATAAGATTTATTACTACTTGAGGCGGCAAACCAATAATAGGTCGTCCCTCTCAATATACGCACAAGCAAGCGGCAAAACGAGGTGGCACAAAGCACTTAAAAACCTTTTTCCTTAGACGGCCTTTTATAGCACGTCGCCTTATACCCACCTTATAGTTTGTATAAATCGAGTTCAAACTTCTTATTAGTATTTATCTATTTTGCCTTTTATTTTTGTTTTGGATTCGACTACAATAGCTAGGTGATGAAATCCCAACTAAGGCCTTATTTGAAAAGTATGTAAATTTATTGTTCTACGTAATACAATATATTATTCACAAAAAACGAGAAAAACGATATATACTATATAATAGAAAAATAACAAAACTTTCCGAGGACGGAAAGGGTCTTCAAATCAACGATCAACAAATCTCAATGAAAGTGAATCGTACACAAGATCCCCGGCAGCGGCGCCAAAATTTTTGATGTGATCGTGATAGTATAGTGATAATTAAGATACGTTATAGGGTAAATTAGAAAATTACCTTTAGGAAAAAGTAATAGTCTAAAATTACCTAAGACGAATTCAATTAAACACGTGATGAACCAAGTTCGTTGTATACGAAGATCGAGTGAATTTGAGACGTTTTGTATCGATTTGGACAATTGATTCGAATTGGTTTTCGGTTTTTAAACTAAAATTAAAGTCTACAAATTTAAAACTTATTTTAATCCTAAAGTGCATGAATCGTAAACCCCAAGGTTATTTAATCTAATTACTTAAAATTTAAAACTATTTAAAAATTAAACTATTTAAAAAAATTAATCTATTAAAATAATTTAAACTCTATTTAAAAATCTAATTAAAACTTTTTTAACTAAATCTATTAAAATGTAATTTAACTAAATCTATTTTTTTAAACTATTTTTATTTAAATCTAAATTAATAAAAGAAATCTAATTAATTGAAAACTAATTAAACTATTAAAAGTACTAAAAACATTTTTATTTTTATTTTATTGAAACTAATTATTATTTAAAAAAAAACTCAAAATTTACTTTAATAAAAATATTACTAAAACTTTATTAAAATCGGTAACTTATTTAAACAATACTACAATTAAAATCTGCCAGAAGTAAGATGCTATATTAATGAAGTTATAGAAAGTAAACCAAATAAGCCAGTTAGCTCATATGGCTAACACGTTGGCCCTGTGACCAGGAGGTCACAGGTTCGATTCCCGTGAGGGACCATTTTTGTTAAATTATCTTTTTGGACAACAAAAATAATAAGGATCACAGGCATGATCTAAATGAAAAGCTTATTTTATTTAAACTGATAGGAATCAGCTTATGGGCTTATCAGATCAGAGGGATCTGATAAGCTATTTGCTTGAACAATTAAACAACAATATTACTTAAATCAACCAAACAAACTCACAGATTAAAACGTCTCAAATCATTCAGCAATATCATAACAACAAATCTATCACAATGATCCATGGCAGTCCATGTATTCAAATTACTTAACTAAGATCTATTCAAGCAATTTAACAACCCAGTTTCATTAACAGATCAATATAAGAGCATATAATACATCTTACAAAACTGCAATATCAGATTCACATTCAAATAATAATGAACAAACAAGATTCATTCAATCAAAATAAGCAACAATAATCAAACCCAATAATCAGCAATCACAATCTATGTAAAAAAGCAGATTGATGCCATACATTCAAGCCACCGTACAGTAACATAAACATTCATTAACCATAATTAGAACAACTCCCAACAGATTAATCCAAAGATAAAACGTAGCAGCATATCGACTTATACAGCTATCAGAATTGAATTCAATCCTACTACTTCAACTTAATCTTATTTAGACTAAAACATACTGATAAACCAAATCGAAACTTAATGATTAAATAAGCCCAACCAAATAACTCTACTAATTTAAGCAGACCTAATGTTTAGCAGATACAAAACCTCATTATACATCAGATTAATCAATATCAATTAAGCAACTTAAGCTAATCAGATAAAAACTCATAGTATAAATCCAAATCCTAACATCCAAACAGGTTAATTCATAATGAACATCAAGAGCACATACACAATAAAACAGAATAATCATAAACAGATTCAATTCAACTTCTAAGAACAATTAAACTAAATCATACGAGCAAATTAATTAAAACATACAAAATAAGACATAAAATTAAAAGAGTTTTAAAACCTTTTTGTAGTAAACCGTTGAGAAGTGGTGCAGCGCTGAGCTGACCTGATTATCCAGATCTTACACCACCATTAAAACGAACCACCATCAATACCATCAATCGAAATCTCGAACCAGTAACCATCATTCTTGATATATTTATCCAGTAGGGATAAATATTAATCCCTAATCTTACTTTAAATCACTCACATAAACTATCAATTAAGCTTACATGAAGGACTTCTATTTCTTATATCAATTTAAAGTTTTAGATTATGCAGAAAATTTAAAACAGTAGTAAAATAAAACACGAGAGAAAGATTATATAAGTCAAAAGCTAACTTTCATTAATTCCAAACAATATTACAATACTTTTTAAAATTTAAATCTACAAATTTCTACCTAAAATTGACATAATAACAATAAAACAAGAAAAGGGATGCAAATTACAGAATAAATGGGGGTTTATATAGCCAACCCCCTAGGCTGTTGAGGAGAGCATATTCGGATCTTTTCCAGCATATTCCATCTTGGCCCTTCAAAGGATATATTCGTTTTTCTCTTTCTTCCAATCATGATCTAACGGTGGATATTCACACACTAGCACACGGATTGCAAACGTGGCATCCGTTTGTGCTAGTTGTGCTTCTTGGATGATGAGGTGTCCCCTTTTGATTGGAGATTGGGGAATGGTGAGGTGTTTAATCCAGTTATTCGCTGCCACGTACCCCTGTTCGTTCAATCTCTTCTCTTCCTTAAAATTGGGGGATTTAATTCCCCCAAGTGTGAATCACACGTGGGAGTAAAAAGCCCCAATTTTTATTAACCTTTGGGTAAATAGTGAATAGTGATTAGGGTTTATTTGTTGCAGGTTTATTTGGGTGAAAAAGTGAGAAGATGATGCATAGGTTATATCGAATGTATTTTTTAATGAGTGTGTGAATATTTGAGAAAGTGGGTGAGGGACGTTTTTATTTATTTATTGTGTGTGGTATGTAACGTGAATGTACACGTTGACTCTTCCAAAGTTATAAAGACTTTTCCATCCGTTACTTTCCTTCTTATTTGATGGGCTTTTGGTGATCCAACAAGTATCTCATCCATTTTTCTTTCTTGATATTGGGCTTGGACCCAATATTTCTATCCGTCCCATTTATTTTGGGCCTTAGTCAAAACAAATGGATAACTTGATTTGATAATGGGCTTATGAGCCCAATAGTCCAATGTGGGACCCACTTGGCCTATTTTTCTTCATAAAGGTTAAATCCACTAAAGTCGAGCTCGAATCTTGGATTTCTCAATCTTTTCTTCAAACAAGTGCCGGTTTTGCCGGTTTTCGCGAACTTGGTACCTACACACATGAAACAAGAAAATATGCACATACAAGGATATATTCATGTGTTTTATGCAATTTAAGCTCGTTTTAAGATACAAATGATACGAGTAATTATACTCATATCAATGAGACTGCTTTTATACATAGTCTCATCGTCCAAAAAGGGCTTTAAATGCATTAAATATCATGAAATTGGCCAAATATATGCTTGTGTTTGTTGCTTGTGTATTTTAGGTATGAATATTGAGAAAATGACAAAAGATCACAAGAATCATACAAAAACGAATACGAGAAACGAAGCCGCACATTAAACCAAGCCCTAATGAATTTTCTAAGAGAAACCCTTGAAGATTTGAAGATTATGCAAGAAGGGTCCTCCAATATTGAAGAATTGACACTTTAAACCCTTGTATCTTCATAATTACAAGATTGGTCCCTAAAGTTTGTCAATATTACAAAAAAGGCCCTCTACTTTGAAGAATTGGCAGTTTTAGTCCCTCAACAAAACTAAATTGTCAATATTAGTCCTCCTCAAAGTCAAACATATCATGAAGGCTTTCAAGTTTCAAGAAATTACTAGTTTGGTCCTTTAAATATGTCAAATTACAACAAGGACCCTTGACTTTGAAGAAATGGCAAAAATGGTCCCTCATAAATCATGATTTGTCAAAATCAGTCCTCCAAGAAGTCAACAAGACAAGTCAAGACCATTATAATTGAAGAAAATGCCAAAACAGCCCTTCAAGAATCAAGAATTAGCAAGAAATACCCCTGAAATCACTTTACAAAACTTTTTGGGGCAAAAGTGTGAAGTTGGAAACTTCAATTACAAAGGAAAACGGATTCTTGCTTATTTATTTGCAAGTGAAAGAAGTGTGAAAGAATAGGGGCTTAAATGGGCAGACAACATAAGACACCTAGACCAATCACCACTTGCCACCTGTCCCACTCACCCTTTTCAACCAATCACAACCTTCCCTCCCTCCACCTCACCAATCCACTTCACCCGGTTTTATATTAATTAATCCATTGGCGCCTTAACACAAATTTAAACCTTAATCACTCCTAAACCAGATTAAACTCACCCACTATTCATCCAAGAACACAATAGGGTTTTTGTTAATGGCTTGAAGTTAAACCCTAATATGCTCCAGATTTATGATTAAGCATACCTTAATCACATCCCAACCTTAAAATCACTTGCCACATCACCACATTTGTCCCCTTGTGACTCCCCTGCTACACTTTTGAGGAAGAAGACAAATGAGCCAAGAGAATCCAATGCCCCTCATTTCAGCTTACTTTCTAAGCTTGTTTGAAAACTTTGGATGATATTCCACCCTTGCCAACTCACACATCCTGCCAAAATGTTGTCACATGTTCAAGCAAACTCAAGACCCTCAAGGGCATAACTGGAACTTCATTAGCTAGGGTTTCACGTTTTTTATGCTTTCACTAGTTCACTTGTAGCCTATTTAAGGCATAGGACTCAGTCATTTACAATTTGCTCTTGAATTTTCCTAGTTCACAATTCTGTAAATCATACATTCAAGTAATGAAATGTGTTTGAATTTGGTGAAGAAAAGTCAAGTGCCAACCTTATTATCTGTTTATTATTGTTTCATGTTAACTAATCTTGAATACTAAAACCTGTTTTCAAAGGAGTGTGCAAACCTTGGAATTTTTGGGCTATAAGTTGATCATAGCACCCTGATATTATGATATCAAGGTGTTGTAAGGCTTATAACTTGGGGATAATCAAGTGTGGGGAACTAAGGTTGCATTAATCAAGTTGGCCTCACTTTCGGATTTTGATAATTTATACTTCTAACTTTGTTCCATTTTAGCAGCTTGATATTGGAAGCTTGTGCTTGTTCTTGCTAGCACATAAGCTCAAACATACGTGGGTGTGGATGTACATCCATGAGGTTTGAACCCTTAATCCCAAAATATGATAAAAATTTGGATATTTGTGATAGTTGAGTTCTTCTTGTGTAAGTGTTGTTCTTGGGCTCCAAATCTTGTTGAATCTGTTCATGTTTGATGTTTTGATGTTTATGAATGCATGTGCTAACCTAAATCATACTTTTGATTTGAGAATCTTGATTTGAAAATATAAAAGGGTGTTTGGGCTAACCTGTTTTGAATCATAGTTTGTTATTGTGTTATTGAAAGTGTTGTTTGTGCTTTGTATCTGTTATTGACTTGGTTGAGAACTAAAACCTACAAGTTATTGGCTTTAAAACCTTGAATCAAAGATTGTGCTATAACTTATTGACTTTGACTGTTTTTGACCTAAAAATTTGGTAATACTTATAGTATATGCATGTTTAGGGATAAAAGCTGTTGAATCAAAGTTTTCATAACCTATCTAAGAGATTTGAGTGTTTGAATTTGGCTTGTTGGTCAAGTATATAAGCAAAGTGTTCATAACTGCTTGTTAGTGTTCATCAGTAACCTTATTGTGCTTGAATCTTGATCTAGACCTTGAAACATTACATGAAACCTGTTTAAACTTGTTCATTTGAGTTTATTATAGCTTGTGTATGCTTTTGGTGCAATTTGGTTGGCTGAAATTTGCTTAAGCAGCTTATAAGTTCATAACTGCTTATTGTTCATGTCTGGGCTAGATCTGGTGATGTTTTGAATTAACTGTGCTAATTGGCTGATTGTGATTGTGTTTTTGTGATTGCTATTGACTCCTTATGATTAACTGATCATTTGGGTGCCTTTGTGAAACTTGAATCTACAAAAAGTCACTAAAGACAAAAAGTCAATTAAGTCAAGCAGTGGAAAAAGTTTCCACTACTCAACACCCAAAACTAGACCCTGCTAGTGTTAATTTTGATCCAGCTTATTCATAAGCCATATTGGCTTATCCAGACTTGCAACAACTTACTTTTTGTGATCAATCTTCATCATTTGACCCATTTGTTTGAACTGGAGCTTATCAGACCTTGGCTTTGACTTTTTGCTAGAAAACTCATAAACTTGACTTTTAATTAAGTGCTTATTTGCTTATTTCAGCTTATTGAGTGTGCTTATTGAAAAACTTTTTGTGGATCAAGCTTAGTTCAGTCATTTAAAAGCTTTTGAAACTTGAATCAGCTCTTGGGGTGGCCTAGAACTCGAAAACGACTATTTTGTCGTTTTGTGAAGATAGCTTTTTGCTTTTTCAGGCTTATTCCTTGTGCTTATTTCAAATTTCTTTTTACAGAACTCTTAAGTAACTCAAAAGAAGCTTTTGTGTCTAATTTGAGCTTATGGCATCAACTTATAGCTTAATGGGCCAAAAAGCCGATTAAGAATAAGCTGCTTTGAAATAAGCTAGCTTATACTCATTTTCAGCTTTTGGGCCTTCAGAGTTTTGTCTTTAAAATCAAATTTTGAGTCAGACTGGGAGTTTTGGGCTTATTTGGTTGACTTTTTCTTATTGGGCCCAAATTAAACCCATTAAGGGACTGTTTTGTCTTTTAGCCCATTTCTAGGCCCATTAGGGGTATTTTGTAATTTCAACTTCATTTCTGTGTTTATCAGGTTAAAATAAGCTAGTTTGCAACTTTTTAGATTTTTTATAAATTTTGGATTTTTAATATTATTTTATTATTATTTTATTATTAAAAGATAAAAATTAGATTTTTCAAGTTTTTATATTTTTCTTAGGTTAAATACATTAAGTTAGGAATTTTACAATTTTAAGAATATTTTTATTGTCATTAGATTAATTTTTATAATTATTTTAATTTTAAATAGTTTTTAATTATTTTTAATTAGTTTTTATTAATTTTAAAATTTTCAAAAATAGTTTTAAATTTACTTAAGTCATTTTAGAGGTTTACAATTAAAAAAATCTCATTCTGGGCTTTTTGTTAATTAAGTTGATTTTTAGGGCTTTAATTAGGATTAAAAAAATATTATTTAATTAAATAAAAGGTTTGAGTGATTTTTGATTTTTTGTAAACTCTAATTACATTTTTTAGGATTTATTGCAATTTTTTAGGAATTTTTAGGGTAAAATTTTAAATTTGTTACTTTTTACGGTTTTACGTGTACGACATTTCGTCTTAGTTTAATCCACAATCGTAACTGTCATTCTCTTCTTATCTCATTTCTATTTTCTTTCTTCATAAATATAATCACAAAGTTAATCATCTCTTAACACACACACCAAGCCTTCTTGAGAACGATCCCCACTTTGGGTCATAACTTGTGGTTTTCCTAAATCACTTGTTAATACTTGCCCTAATTACGCTCTTTTTCCTAAAAGACGTATTTTTACAACTATCATTTTGGCGCCGCTGCCGGGGAGGCGTGTTGTGTTTTGATTTGACAATTGTTGTTTTTATATATAGCCATAATATCTATTTGTATTAGTAGCACTCTACTAATACGTATTATCGGTTTTTCGTTTTTTGTGTACTATTACTATATTGTATACGTAGAACAATAAATTCACAAGTACTCCAAAAGTGTGAAAACACAACCTTGACTTGGGAGGTCATTACCCAATCATTGTATTCGAATCTCAAAGAAGAAAGAAAATGCAAAAATAGATAAATACTTTCGTGAAGCTCGATTTTGAAAAATACAAACTATAAGGTGGGTATAAAGCGGGTATTATAAAATATACCAAAAGGAAAAAGGCTCTTAAGTGGTTCACGCCGCCTCCTTTCCCCGCTTGCTTGTGAGTATTTTAAGATTGAAAGCTAATCGAGGGTTTTGCCGCCCAAAGTATTATTAAGTATCATATATACTTTCTTGGTTTAAATTGATTAAACCCTCCTGAACGTTTTGGTGTTCCACCAACGTTCTAAAGTCATCGAAGGCGTTCACTTCAAGTGATCATTTTCATTCCTTGAGGCTTCTTTAATCAAGAGATTTGATTAAGGAGGAGATTTGTAGATTTTTGTCTACTTAATACAATCACAAAAATCCAAAAAAATAAAAAACAATCAAAAACCACAAAAAAAATGGAAAAATACAAAACACCAAAAAGAATCTTCTTTGCTCATCCCCTCGTTGTACGTGACGTTTATGCAAACCCGCAACCAAGCAAGACGTGCACGTAAACATAGAAACCGAAAGGAGTCAACACCTACTCCTAATCTTTCTAGTGAGGAGTCTCCTATTGACGAACCTATCGTAAGAGAAGAACCAACCATGGCGAATCGAACTATGATGGAGTTACTTCAAGAACCCACCGAGGGTTATCGAGAGGCTATTGTGATTCCCGCTATCCTTGCGGAGAATTTTGAAGTGAAAACGGGTTTGTTGTCGATGATCCAAAACAACAAATTCCGTGGTGATGAAAAGGACAACCCGCACAACCATATCCGCCAATTCAATCGTCTTACCGCCACTTGCAAATTTAGATGTTGCTAATGACTCGATCAAGATGATGCTTTTTCCGTATTCCTTAGCGGGGCCCGCTAAAATTTGGTTAGAGAAAGAGCCACCCAATTCTATATTGACGTAGAAGGATCTCGTTTCTAAGTTTGTGAACCAATTTTCTCTGCCCTCTAAGACTACGCATTTGAAAAACGAGATTTCAAAATTTTCACAAGAATTTAATGAGAGCTTTTCAACAGCTTGGAATAGGTTTAAGGAAATGTTACATGAGTGTCCTCATCACGGTTTTTCCGACTTGCATCAAATTGACACGTTTCACAATGGACTTAATGATCATGAAAGGGATTATCTAAATGCCGCCGCGGGTGGTAATTTTTTGTGTAAAACAGTTCAGGAAGCTTTGGTGATAATTGACAATAGATCTAAGGTGTATTGTCCTCGTAGCACGTCGAGTGTTCGTAAGGCTTCGTCTTCGGCTTCACCTTCTTTTTCTAATACCATCGATGCTTGCCAAATTGAGGCGAACATGGAAAACAAAATCTTTGATAAGCTTAAAGGAATTTTAATTGAATTCAAAGTTGGAGAACAAAGTGCTCCCGCTACGGCTAAAGCGGTTGAGGTTTCATGTATGTATTGTGGTGGAGGTCATGATTTCTCCGAGTGCATTACCAACAGTGGTAACCCTTCGAGTGCCTACGCGGCCACAGGAACTTACAACCAAAACGGTCAAGTTACCCGCTCCAATCAATTGAATCCATCGGGTTTTGCTCCAAATCAAAATGCTAACAACAACTATCGAAACAATCAAGTTGGTTTTAAAAGAAACTACAAAGGAAACTATGGGAATCAAGGGGCTAATAATCAAGTTTCAAACAAAAATCAAAACAATGATTTTCAAAACAACAACAAGGGTTTGCAAACTTTGAAAGATCTTCCAAATGAATTTGTTGAATACGCTAATGGAAACGATGCTAGGTTTGACAACATTCAAAGAGAAATCATTAGCCTAAGATCCGAGTTTAAGAACGACTTGAAGAAGGAGTTGAAAAACGAGTTAGTAAATGAGCTTAAAATCCATACAAACAAAATGGAAGAGAATGTAACTAGGTTACAACAAAACCAACAAAAAATGGAACAAGGGAAACATGAAATTAAGCAAGAGATGATTAACGCCGAGAAGAGGCAATCCATGTTTGAGGATAAAATTTCATCTATGTTTGAGGCTATTATGTGCAAACCATCTTCGAGTAGTCTTCCTAGTAACACCATATCGAATCCTAAGGGAGAGATGAAAGTGATTACCGCACGTAGTGGTAAGACACTCAAGGAACCGACTCCTTAACCAATTGCTCCTACAGAGGATGCAATTAAGGAAGAACCCGAGGTGGTGGTCGAAATAGAGCATGTCCCAATCCCACGAAGTACTGCTCATGCCACACCTACGGTTGACCAATTACCACATTTGGAACCCGAGATTCGAAAGGCTATGCCTATGCCTCAACCCACACTACCTTTGCCCTATCTATCGAGAAGGAGAAACGTCAAGAGCGCGATAATTACCAATTTGAGCTTTTTATGAAAATGTTTCGTGACGTTCATTTTAATGTGAGTTTCGCCGATGCTTTGTCATGATGCCTCGACTTGTCGCTAACTTTAAGAGTATGTTGAACAACAAGGAGAAATTGCAACAATTGTCTAGTTATTCATCGGTTTATCTTAATCGCATAACTAAAAAAGTCGGTGATCCCGGTAAATTCTTGATTCCTTGTGCAAACCAAGATATGGAAGAATGCTATGCCTTGGCCGATCTTTGTGATAGTATTAACTTGATGCCACTTGCAATCTTCAAGTCGCTCAATCTTCCTAATCTTACTCCTTCACTAATGTCTACCGAGTTGGCCGACCATTCCACGATTCCCGCATGTGGATTGGCGGAAGACGTTTTTGTGAAAGTGGGAAAGTTCTATTATCCAGTAGACTTTATCGTTGTCGATATTCCCACGGATCCTCAAGTTCCTCTCATTTTAGGTCGTTCGTTTTTAGATACGTCTATGGCTTTAATCGATGTGCATGCTAGAAAGATCACCTTACATTTCAACGACGGGGAACTTGTTATAAACGCAACTCAAAATTCTCAAATTTCTCATGTTTATTCTGTTGCAACCATAAACCTCGTTGATATAATTGACGTGGTTTGCGAGGAATTTTCACAAGAAGTTTTAGGTTTTGGTGATGATGAATAGTGGCAATCCCACTATGTTAGATCCCATCCTTGATAACTCGACACCAACCTTAACTCTATTTGAAGGTGGTGGTTTTACGTTGGAAGAATTCGATGTTCCACGTACTTGTGACGAAGACCTCGACAATGATGAGGACTTCTCGATTATCAAGGATTTTCTTAACGATTTCCCATTTCCTCCACCCGAGGAGGTTATGAGTATCGAGCCCAAATCTTCAATTAAGGAACCACCTATCCTCGAGTTGAAACATTTACCTCCTCATCTCGAATATGTCTTTTTGGAGGAGTACGACAAGTTGCCGGTTATTATTTCGAAAGAACTTTCAAATGATGAAAAAATTGTCGATGTTCTAAAGGATCACAAAGGGGCAATTGCGTGGAAGTTATCCGACATTAAGGGGATCGATCCCAAATTTTGTACCCACAGAATCTTAATGGAGGAGGATTACAAACCCGCAATCCAATGTCAAAGGCGGGTGAACCCCAAAATTTACGACGTCATCAAAAAGGAAGTCCTAAAACTCCTTGACGCGGGAATGATTTACCCTATTTCCGATAGCCCTTGGGTGAGTCCTATTCATTGTGTCCCTAAGAAGGGAGGAATGACCGTTGTGCCAAATGATGCCAACGAGTTAATTCCCACTAGACTCGTGACCGGATGGAGAGTGTGCATTGACTATCGTAAGTTGAATGAAGCCACTCGAAAAGACCATTTTCCCTTGCCCTTAATGGACCAAATGTTGGAGCGTCTTGCGGGAAACGATTTTTATTGCTTTTTAGATGGTTTTTCCGGTTACTTCTAAATCCCCATCGATCCTCGTGATCAAGAAAAAACTACGTTTACGTGTCCATATAGAACGTTTGCCTATCGTAGAATGCCATTCCGAATTTGCAATGCACCGAGAACCTTTCAAAGGTGCATGATGGATATTTTTCATGATATGATCGAGAAGACGATGGAAGTCTTCATGGATGACTTTTCCGTGTTTGGTAGTTCGTTCACTTCGTGTTTGTCGAATATTGAGAGAATGTTGAAACGTTGTGAGGAAACCAACCTTGTGCTTATTTGGGAAAAATGTCATTTTATGGTTAAAAGTGGAATCGTCTTAGGGCACAAGGTTTCGAAAGCGGGGATTGAGGTAGATCAAGCTAAGGTAGACGTCATCGCCAAATTACCTCATCCCAAAACCGTCAAGGGAGTTAGGAGTTTCCTAGGCCACGCGGGCTTTTATCGTCGATTCATCAAGGATTTTTCAAAGATCTCTCGACCTATTACACATCTCTTTGAAAAAGATGCACGTTTTGTCTTTGACGAAGATTGTGTACGAGCCTTTGAAATCCTTAAGAGGAAACTTACCGAAGCTCCCAATCTTGTTGCTCCCAGTTGGTACCTTCCCTTTGAGCTCATGTGTGATGCTAGTGACTACGCTATTGGGGCCGTATTGGGGAAACGTCATGAAAAGCACTTCTTGCCTATTCACTATGCTAGCAAGACAATGACCGAGGGTCAACTAAAATACACTACAACGGAGAAGAAATTTGATGAGACTGCTTTTATACATAGTCTCATCGTCCAAATTGGGCTTAAAATGCATTAAATATCATCAAAATACCCAAATATATGCTTGTGTTTGTTGCTTGTGTATTTTAGGTACGGATATTGAGAAAATGACAAAAGATCACAAGAATCATGCAAAAACGAACGCGGGAAACGAAGCCGCACGATGAACCATGCCCTAATGAAGAATTTTCCAAAGAAAACCCTTGAAGATTTGAAGAATATTGAAGATTGGTACTCCAAGTTAGAAGAATTGACACTTTAAACCCTTGTATCTTCATAATTACTAGTTTGGTCCCTAAAGTTTGTCAAAATTACAAAAAGGACCCTTAACTTTGAAGAATTGGCAAATTTAGTCCCTCAACAAATCTAAATTGTCAATATTGGTCCTCCAAGAAGTCAACAAACAAGTCAAGGCCTTGAAGTATGAAGAAATGTCAAAATCAGTCCTTGGAATATGAAGAAATTGCATGTTTAGTCCTTAAAACAAGTTTTAGAACTTGTTGTGCCAAATTTGACAACCTTCCCAAAGTTGTCATGTGTTAATTTGGCGTTGATAGCCATTTTATACAAAGTGAACAAAAAGTGAAAAGTGAAGGGCCAAACCTGCCAGACAACCTAAGCTATTCCCTCCTCTCACAGCTTGACACCTCACCCACTCACATCCCACACCCAATCAAATTCAACCTTTCTGCCATGTCACCCATCCACTCACCCCTTAACTGAATACTTAATTCAGTTTAAACCTTCCCACCAAAACACTTAATTTAAAAAATCATTAACCCCAAACGGATTAAAACCCCTCTTAATCCTCCCTTAAACCCTAACTATCTCCAGGATGAACATCAACCAAATCAAAGGTTTTTTTGTTGATTCTTTCCAGATTCTTGATTAAACATCATATAAGCCTAAAACCATCCTTAAACACCCATCACCATCATCTCACATGTCCCTCCAAACCTCCCCTGCCCCACTATTCACTCTCAAACAAAAATGGACAGCAAGATCAACATCCCACAACAATTTCTTGTTCTCAAAGACTAAATGAACGTCCAAGATCCTCTTTTCATTGCTGGCATCCCACAAAATGCCAAGAACATCACATGGCTTTGTTTTTGACTGAAAAATTCAAAATTATCCAAGGGCAAGATTGGAAGTTCAAGTGTTAGGGTTTTAGCTTCTTATCACTTCTAGAATCACATTGTAAGCCTCTATATAAAGGCTTTTATGACGTAGCATAGTTCTTGTTCTTGATTTTTCTCCTTTTTCACAAACTTTGTAAAGCCAGTTTATGAGTTAATATAAATGGTTTAAGTATTGTTGATGAGAAATATTGAGTACCCTTTACATTTTCAGTTGATTTAAGTTCATTGTTTAAGTTTGGTTAAAGTTTCAACAAAGTTTTTTTTGAATTTCCAAGTTTCTGATTAATTTTCAAGTCTTTTCTCAAATCTTAAATTTTATTCAAAACCTGTTAAATGGTGATTAATTGTGTTAGTATGATGGTATTTGAGCTTGTGTATGTCCATAACACCATGGCTTGTTCTGGTGTAGTGGGTACCCAAGTTTAAACAAGCTATTGGTTTGGTCCTTTCTTTCTTTTTTAAGCTTATTATTATCTGACCTATAAGCTAAGGCTTTCTTCTAGCTTAATCCATAAGCTG
This sequence comes from Glebionis coronaria, assembly GCA_025667525.1. Taxonomy (NCBI): domain Eukaryota; kingdom Viridiplantae; phylum Streptophyta; class Magnoliopsida; order Asterales; family Asteraceae; genus Glebionis; species Glebionis coronaria. The sequence continues at coordinate 149,260,846 of CM046880.1, read as the reverse complement.
GGAGCAAGTTTTAAGCTTTTTACACAAGCTTTGTTCACTCTTATCTTAGCAGATTCAAAAAGGAACCTTTCTTGTTCATATTTGTTAAGTAGAATTCCATCAACACCTCAACAAAGTTCAGCATAGACCCGGGTCTATTGGAGGTGGTTTTTCAACCACAAAGGGTCCTGGATGTAGGACCCTTAAGGTAGTCATTGTTCCCTTTTTCATTTTTTAAAGTTTCTGAAATTTTATGTGCTTTTTGTGATTCTGCTTGTTAAGTGTTTAAATGAATGTTTGAGTGCTTAAATCTGCTTAAATAGGACTTGTATGCATGCTTAGATAGTGGTCAATCACTTTGGTTAAGTCTTGATTGGGTTTGCTTTGAAAAAAGTTGATATTCAGATTTAAAGGGGTGTTTGGATTTGCACATTAAGTAAGATTACTTGGTTGATTATGTGTTAAAAGCTGTTGGAATACACTCATTAGTTAGTAATTAGGTGTTTAGTGTGCTTAAGTTTCAGTTTGAACAAGTTTTGAACACTTTGCAGCTTAAAATTTGGGAAAAATAGCTAAAATCAGTTAACTGCCTTGTTTGCATGATTTTGTGAGAATTTGTACTTGATTCATTGCAAGTTGTTAGATATAAGGTTGTTTAAGGAGTGTGATTCAGTTTCAAGTTATTTAATATCATTGTGAGCTTTGTTTGAAGTATTGAATCTCACTTGTGTGTCAATTGCACCAGCAACTTGTGCTAAGTATATCAGTGACTTGTTCTTGAACTTTTGAGCTTGATTTTGTGCTTGCACTTGCTTAATTTGTGTTTGATTTGACTCCTTGTACTCCAAAGAGTACAAGGGTGCCTTTGTTCCATCAAAAACACCACCACAAATCAAGGTTCAAGCCCTCTTGAACCTCCTTTTCACAAGTGAAGAAAACTTCACTTGTGTTCAACAGAAGTTTAACAACCTGGGCACGTTTTTGGTTCATTCCAGCTTAGTCTTGGTTTAATTTGTATTTTGTTTGTGTTTTAGTGAGTAATTAAGTACCTAGTTTGTGTTTTAAAAAAAAAAAAAAAAAAGTTTTGTAAAAAGTTCACCCTGCCTGGATTCGAACACGCGACCTTGCGTTCCAAGGAGTAACGTGTTAACCAGTGATCTAGATGACTTTTTACGTTATTTTTTGATTTCATTACTTATTTAAGGGGTTTTGTTTTTGTAGCTTATTTAAGTAACAGCTTAATAATAAGCATTTTCCAGCTTATTCCTTTGAGGATTTATCTGTTTAGCATTTTTCTTAGGATTATATTAGTGTTTTTGATTTTTCTGAGCAAAAAGTAAATTTTTCCCTTTATTATTTTATTTATTAGGATTATTTTAAGTTTTATTTTTAGAAAGTCATTAAAAATAGAAAAAAGTAATTTAAAAATCTGGAAAAATAGTTTTTAGGTTTTAATTTATATATTTGAGGTTTACATATCATAAAGTTTTCAAAAAGTCTTATTTTTGATTTTATTTAATTTTAGGGTTTTTAGACAACTTTAAAAATTAATATAAAATTAATTAAAAGGTTTTAGGAACTTTAACTTGCATTTTTATCTTAGTTAGAATATTTAGGATTTTTGGTAATTTTTTAGAATTTGTTTACAAACTTTTTATTTTTTTGAATATTTTAATATTATTTTATTATTAAAATTTGAAGTTTTATTTTTTCTTGTTTTTACATTTTTCCTAGGTTAAGGACATTGAATTAGGAGCTTTGTAACTTTCAAATTAATTTTTAGGCTTTTCATTTATTTTCTAGAATTAATTTAAGATTTAATAGATTTTAATAGTTTTTAGGAGTTTAAAAATAGTTTAATTTGGTTTTAAAATTTTTAAAAATAGTTTTTAGCTTAATTAGGATATTTTTGAGGTTTAGAAACTATAAAATCTTTTTTAGGGCTTTTTAATAATTAAAAGTGATTTTTAGGGCTTTAATTAGCATTAAAAAGTCATTATTCAATTAATTAAAAGGTTTTAGCAAGTTTGGATTTTTTGTAAACTCTTAGAATATTATTGGGGATTTTTAGGAATTTTTATGAATTTTTAGGTTAAAATTTTAATTTTGGCACTATTTACGGTTTTACGTTTACGCCTTTTTCGTCGTAGTTTAATTCATTCTCGTAACCGTCTTTCTCTTCTAATCCCATTTCTTTCTCAATCAATATAATCACAAACATTAATCAACTCTTAACACAACGCACTTGCCTCCTCGAGAACGAACTCACTTACTTGGGGTCATTCACACACGGTTTTCCTAAATCGTCGTGCACTTGCCCTACTTTGTGCATCCTTTTCCTAAAGGTGTACAAAACTACCAACATCATTTTGGCGCCGCTGCCGGGGAGGCGTGTTGTGTTTTGGTTGAACCATTGTTGTTTTTATATATAGCCATAAAAGTAATTGTATTAGTAGCACTCTACTAATACGTATTATCGGTTTTTCGTTTTTTGTGAATATTATTACTATATTGTATACGTAGAATAATAAATTTACAAGTACTCCAAATACGTGAGAAATCACAACCTTGACTTGGGAGGTCATTACCCAATCATTTTATTCGAATCTCAAACCAAAGAAAAAGGCAAAAATAGATAAATACTTTCGAGAAGCTCGATTTTGAGAAATACAAACTATAAGGTGGGTATAAGGCGGTTGTATTTCACGACCTAAAGGAAAAAGGATCTTAAGTGCTTCGCGCCGCCTCGTTTCCTCCGCTTGCTTGTGCGTATTTTGATTTTGAAAGCTAATCGAGGGTTTTGCCGCCCAAAGTATTACTAAGTATCATATATATTTTCTTGGTTTCATTTGATTAAACCATCTTGAACGATTTGGTGTTCCACCATCGTTCTAAAGTCATCGAAGGCGTTCACTTCACGTGATCGTTTTCATTCCTTGAGGCTTCTTTAATCGAGAGATTTGATTAAGGAGGAGATTTGTAGATTTGTGTCTACTAATACATTCCAAAAATCCAAAAAAGTTAAAAACAATCAAAAACCACAAAAAAAAATTGAAAAAAAGTAAAAACACCAAAAAGAATCTTCTTTGCTCGCCTTCTCGTTGTACTTGACGTTTATGCAAACTCGCTCTAAAGCAAGACGTGCTCGTAAACGAAGAAACAAATCACTCACTCCTACTAGTGAGGAGTCTCCTATTGACGAACCCATTGTAGTGAAAGAAGCACCCATGGCTAATCGAACTATGATGGAGTTGCTTCAAGCACCCACCGAGGGTTATGGAGAAGCGATTGTGATTCCCGCTATCCTTGCGGAGAATTTTGAGGTTAAGACGGGTTTGTTGTCCATGATTCAAAACAACAAGTTTCGAGGGGACGAAAAGGACAACCCTCATAACCACATTCGCCAATTTAATCGTCTCACCGCCACATGCAAGTTTAAGGATGTTTCAAACGACTCGATTAAGATGATGCTTTTTCCGTATTCCTTAGCGGGGCCCGCAAAAATTTGGTTAGAGAAAGAGCCACCCAATTCTATATTGACGTGGAAGGATCTCGTTTCAAAATTCGTGAACCAATTTTTTCCGCCCTCTAAGACTACGCACTTGAAAAACGAGATTTCAAAGTTTTCACAAGAGTATAATGAGAGTTTTTCAACGGCTTGGAATAGGTTTAAGGAAATGTTGCACGAATGTCCTCATCATGGTTTTTCCGACTTGCATCAAATAGACACGTTTTACAATGGCTTGAACGATCATGAGCGTGATTATCTTAATGCCGCCGCGGGTGGTACTTTTTTGTGTAAGACGGTCGAGGAAGCATTGTTAATCATTGAGAATAGGTCTAAGGTGTATAGTCCTCGTAGCACGTCGAGTGTTCGTAAGACTTCGTCTTCGTCTTCGCCTTCATTGTCACACACCGTTGATGCTTGCCAAGTCGAGGCTAATTTGGAGAACAAAATTTTTGATATAGTGAAAGGATTGTTAGTTGAGTTTAAAGTTGGTGAACAACCCGCTCCCGCTACGATTAAAGCGGTTGAGGTTTCTTGTATGTATTGTGGTGGAGCTCACGATTATTCCGAGTGCATTACCAACGGTGGTAACACTTCGAGTGCCTTCGCGGCCGCGGGAACTTATAACCAAAACGGTCAAGTTCCTCGCACTAATCAATTGACTCCACCGGGTTTTTCACCAAATCAAAATGCTAACAATTATCGAAACAATCAAGTTGGTTACCAAAGCAATCAAAGGAACAATTTTAAGGGTAATAACAACTATGGGAATCAAGGGAGTAGTAGTAGCCAATTGCAAAATCAAAATCAAAACCGTAATTTTCAAAACACGAGTCAAGGTCTTCAAAATGCTTACACTAAAGAACTTCCAATGGACTTTGTGAATTACGCCACGGCAAATGATAAGATTTTGGAAAACATTCAAGAGCAATTGGCTAATCAAGCTAGGGACACGGCTAAGAACGCAAAGGAGTTAGCTAATTTTGTTAAGGAAAATCTAGCCATGAGAAATGAATTGAAAAATGATTTTGCTAACCAAATTCGAGGTCAAAACAACAAGATAGAGCAAAGTCATGCTAGGCTTGAACAAAGAATTGACCAAAAAGCCGCTAGCCAAGATTTGAAGTTTAATAGTCAAGATGCTAAGCTTAACGCCATTTTAGAAGCCGTCATAGGGAACAAAGCCTCTACTTCGAGTGGTTTTCCTAGTAACACCGTTTCAAACCCGAAGGGAGAGATGAAAGTGATTACCACACGTAGTGGTAAGACACTTAAAGAACCAACTCCTCAACCAATTACTCCAACGGTGGAGGAAATTGAGGAAGAACCCGATGAAGATAAGTATGAAGAATATCGTGAAGATATTCTTTATACTTAGAAGATATACTTGCTTTATTATGTTTATCTCCTTGTAAACCCTAGCACCTCTAGTATATAAAGAGGGGCATAACATTCATATTATTCATCCAGCATAGCTAGAACCCCCATGAGAGTCGACTAGCATAGTACACACATGTGTAATAGTATAGGTTTGATTTATTTGATATAAAGAAAACCTTGTTAGAATAGTAACTTTGATGTTCTTATTGTTATTCCGCTGCGTAGATCATTGTTACTAATATCCTAGATCAAATGTCTAAACAACCTAGAGTTGTAACGATCCTAGTAAGTCTGATCCAAATCAGATTTAACAATTGGTATCAGAGCGGGTGGCTCTCGATGCTAGGATCTAACAAGGTTCGTGGGACGAAGAACGAATCAAAAATCCGTCTAGGGTTTTCCAAATTCGTATGTTTCTGCACATCCATATTCAAACAGTGATAACTCAGTCGTTAACCGTTGAATCGTCACGAAATCTGAACTGGAGGTTCTTTATATACGTGACTATAATCTCACTGGAGGGATTGTCGATCTGAGCTGTCAAGAAAACGTTACAGCTGGTCGAAGTAGGCTGCAAAAAACGTTTTTCAATATTCTGTTTTGTTATTAAAATTAAATTAGGGTTTATACAAACCCTAGATTAATCTACACAGAAAATATATGCTTCCAAATGTTGCTGATCTAGGGTTTATCCCAACAAACCCTAGGTAAATCATGGATGTTGCTGCGTTTCAAAAAGAGAGAAGGGCATAGCAGATTTGGTTAATGATTTATGTTGCTGCGTAAAGTTTACTGATCACTTGTGGACAACAGATTCAAGATGTATGAAAGCATATTTGATGTGGTCCCAAGGACATCACATGGATCTGTGAGCAAGGGTACACAATTGACAGAAAAGGAAAACAGTTTTGCTTCACGTAAAGTCCCCAAGGTAATGTTTTATTTTTTGGTTTGTACTTATATGAAGCCAAGAAAATATTGTGGTCCAGGATCGATCTATGTATTGTTGTTGTACTAAAGACCTGTTGGTTAAAAACAAAGGGAGACATGGCGAGAATATCATTATGGTATTATGTGAGTGTTTGGTGTCAGAATGAAAAGGACTTAGTCCATTAAAGCTACAGAAAGCGGTATAGACGATGTACTATTGGCTGCTCGTGAGTTTGATGTGTGATGCAAAATTATTCACTGATTTTGGCAGGACACGACTTCTAGTTACTAATTTTTAGGGGCATACATCTATATCCTACATTTTGGACGTAATGTTATGCTGATTTTTAGGGTTCCATGCCCCTTTATTCAAGATTATTTGCTAGACGTGTGATATAGGGAAAAGATTTTGATATTGATGAGAAAATATCAAAACAGCTATGAACAAGTAAAACCTACTTTGTAGGGATAACATTCAACTTCCTATTTTTCTAGATACAGCAAAACGTGTGGGCTGGTAGTTGCACGCGTTTGAAGTCTACATGGGCTTGATAAAATGGGCTTAAGACATATACGTGAGTACATGTTTTTTTGTTATGTACCGTTTGAAGATTTGAAGTACTGCCCATGTATTTTATGTACCGCCAGAATAAAATCAGCAAAGGAACAAGAGTGACAACTGGAGTGTCACTAATTGTATTGGAGCAAATAATACTTCGAGTTAGCAACAGTTCTGCGACAGAAAAAGGTGTCACGTTTACCTATGGGAAAAAGGAGAAATCTGTTTGCTACAAAGCAGTGACAGAAAAAGGGTCGCTGTTTGGTTTATTTTCGAAGTACCGCTGGATAAAGTACCGCTCAATGTTATTCGACAAATGGTTAAGTACCGTTTGCTTTATTGATATCGAATGACATTATATTTTGGTACACATACGGATCTCGACAAAACTGAAGTACATCAGTTTTTATGGCTCGATTGTTGGTGATTTTTATGAAGACGATTGACAATTACTTATTTGATGTTGGAGTTGATTTTCACAGGCTTGGTTTCTTATTATATCTTCATTAGGTGAAAAATACACCTTGTCTTTGGACAAAATATATTGTTACAACTTACAACTGGCTCATAGTTGTGAGGGTTAGCAGTTCCCATGTACAAAAAATTGTTGGTGAGCAATACACCTTGTCATTTTGACCAAATATATTGTTATAGCTAACAGCTGGCTCATAGTTGTACGGTTTTTGTTGGTTTCAGTTCCCTTTCTTACCAATAAACTAAATCCCCCTTTTGCAATGAAAGAGTTGCATTTTTCTCTAGTTGTTTCGACAAAAAGAGGAAGAGTTTATCAACGAGTGAGCAATTGGGTAAATTGCATGAATCCAGGGGAAGTTTTTCATGCATAATTAAAGATAACTTGTTCGTACTTATATAGTGTTGACGAAGACTTGCAAGATCTAGGAATGTGTGATTTCCTATCACTTGAAGGAGTTACATTATCATGCTCAGTGTCTCGTTTCGAAGGTAAATGAGGATTTTTGTAAGAGATTGGTTCTACTTATATTTTGGTTGTATGAGTTCGACGTCACATGGATAGTACAAGACATAAGATACATGCTTGGGAGATTCCACTTCTTCAACCAATGGGTGATATTCATTTTTCTTCATCAGTGATCATCAGTTGGAGCTTACAAGTTCGTGATTCAAGAGATGATGGATCTAAGTTTCAGGGGAAGCTTATTTAATCATCTACATACACCACTCAAGGGGAAGTAATCACCCAATAAAGTGATCCCTTTAGTAATCACCCAAGAAAGTGATTATTTGTTGATTTTCTTCAAGAAGACCCTTATTTGACGAAGTTCCAAAAAGGGGAAGAAGATATATGTGGTGTATGTTTAAAGGAGATATATGGATGTTTTGTCATCATCAAATAGGGGAAGATTGTTGGGAATTAAGATTTGACGATAACAAAACCAAAAGTACTTGTAAGTACCGCTAGTACAATCCAAGTACCGCTAGTGCAATCCAAGTACCGCTAGTGTAATCCATGTACCACTAGGGTAAATCGAAGTACCCCTAGCCTACGCAATTACCTTTAGTGTTATTGAAGATGTAGAGATCTTTAGAAGATTCTAGAGAATGAAGATAAGTATGAAGAATATTGTGAAGATATTCTTTATACTTAGAAGATATACTTGCTTTATTATGTTTATCTCCTTGTAAACCCTAACACCTCTAGTATATAAAGAGGGGCAGGGCATTCATATCATTCATCCAGCATAGCTAGAACTCCCATGAGATTCGACTAGCATAGTACACACATGTGTAATAGTATAGGTTTGATTTATTTAATATAAAGAAAACCTTGTTATAATAGTAACTTTGATGTTCTTATTGTTATTCCGCTGCGTGGATCATTGTTACTAATATCCTAGATCAAAGGTCTAAACAACCTAGAGTTGTAACGATCCTAGTAAGTCTGATACAAATCAGATTTAACATCTTGTTCAATACTGCATATTATACTTGTTAATGTGTTTGATTGGGCTTGGGTAGTCTTGGAATACACTTATACTTGTTTAAATCTCATTTGAAAAAAGATAAGGGGTGTTTGGGATTATCTGTTTAAGATCATTGAGTGTTATTGTGTTGTTGAAAGTTATTGTTTATGCTTGTTATCTGTTATTGGCTTGGTTGAGTACTAGTTTCTGCAAGTTATTGGTCTTAAACCTTTGAATCAAACATTGTTGACAGGTTTTGACCTAAGATTTTGCAAATATCTAGAATATATGCATGCTTAGGGTTAAAAGTTGTTAAATCATTGATAATACAACATATGTGATAGATCTGAGTGTTTGAATTTGTCTTGTTAGTCAAGTGCATCAGCAAAGTAAAAATTTGCTTGTGTTAGTGTCCATCAGTAACTTATTGTGCTTGAATCTTGACTTAGACTTTGAATCATTGCATGAACCTGTTTAAACTTGTTCATTTAAGTTTATTATAGCTTGTGTATGCATTTGGTTAAGTTTGGCTGGCTGAATTGTGCTATATGTGCTTATTGAACCATAACTGCTTATTTGTTCATGTCTAGGCTATATCTGGTGCTTAATTGAATTAACTGTACAGATTGGCTAATTTTGATTGTGATATCTTTGTTGTTATTGACTTCTTATGATCCACTGATCATTTGGGTGCCTTTGTGAAAATTGAATCCACAAAAAAGTCACTAAAGACAAATAGTCAAACAAGTCAAGCATTGAAAAAAATTTCCACTGCTCAGACACCAAAACTAGCCCCTGCTAGTGTTAATTTTCAGTTAGCTTATTAATAAGCCATATTGGCTTATCCAGACCTACAACAACTTACTTTTTGTGATCAATCTTCATCATTTGAACCATTTGTTTGAACTGGAGCTTATCAGACTTTGACTTTGACTTTTTGCTAGAAAACTCTTAAAGTTGACTTTTAAAGAAGTGCTTATTTGCTTATTTCAGCTTATTGAGTGAACTTATTGAAAAACTTTTTGTTGATTAAGCTTAGTTAAGTCATTTAAAAGCTTTTGAAACTTGAATCATCTTTTGGGATGGCCTCGAACTCGAAAACGACTATTTTGTCGTTTTGTGAAGATAGCTTATTGCTTTTTCAGGCTTATTCCTTGGACTTTTTAAAAATTTCTTTTTACAGAAGTCTTAAGTAACTCAAAAGAAGCTTGTGTGTCTAATTTTAGACTATGGCATCAGCTTATAGCTTAATGGGCCAAAAAGCCCATTAAGAATAAGCTATTTGATATAAGCCAGCTTATATCACATTTTCAGCTTTTGGGCCTTTGAAAAATTGTGTTCAGAATCAAATTTTAGGTCATATGGGAGCTTTTGGGCCATTTTATAAACATTTTTCTTATTGGGCTTATTTTGGCCCAATAAGGATCTGTTTTGGATTTTGGCCCATTTGAGGGCCCATTAGGGGTATTTTGTAATTCCAACTTCATTTCTGTGTTTATTAGGTTAAATTAAACTAGTTTGCAAGTTTTTAGAGTTTTTTATAAATTTTGGATTTTTAATGTTATTTTATTATTATTTTATTATTAAAAATTAAAATTTAGGTTTTTCAAGTTTTTATATTTTTATTAGGTTAAATACATTAAGTTAGGAATTTTACAACTTTTAGAATATTTTTATTGTCATTAGATTAATTTTTATAATTATTTTAAGTTTTAAGAGTTTTTAATTGTTTTTAAATAGTTTTTATTAATTTTAAAATTTTCAAAAATAGTTTTAAATTAAGTTAGGTCATTTTAGAGGTTTACAATTGAAAAAATCTCATTTTGGGCTTTTTTTAATTAAATTGATTTTTTGGGCTTTAATTAGCATTAAAAAATTATTATTTAATTAAATAAAAGGTTTGGGTGATTTTTGATTTTTTGTAGACTCTAATTACATTATTTCGGATTTATTGCAATTTTCTAGGAATTTTTAGGGTAAATTTTTAATTTTGCTACTTTTTACGGTTTTACGTGTACAACTTTATCGTCTTAGTTTAATTCGTCATCGAACCCGTCATTCTCTTCTTATCTCATTTCAATTTTCATTTCTCATAAATATAATCACAAAGTTAATCATCTCTCTACACAACACACTTGCCTCCTTGGGAAACGAACTTGAACTACATTGGTCATTAGTGCTTGGTTTTCCTAAACCGACACTTAATACTTTCCCTATTTTGCTCTCTTTTCCTAAAGGGTAGTAAAAATACTACATCAATTTTGGCGCCGCTGCCGGGGAGGCGTGTTGTGTTTTGATTTGGAAATTGTTGTTTTTATATATAGCCATAATGTCTATTTGTATTAGTAGCACTCTACTAATACGTATTATCGGTTTTTCATTTTTTGTGTGAATATTATTACTTTATTGTATACTGTTGATGCAAAAGTTGGTTGATCCTTGCTAGACCCGAATTAGGCTTAATTCGGGTTGGCTGGGCTCCGGCTCCTGCACCAAGTGAATCGTTTGGTTGGGATCCTGCACACTAAACAGCACGCGTTAGGCTTACCGTGGGAATGTTTCCCACGATTAGACTCCGGCGTGAGAGTAAGTAATCGGTTTAAGGTTTATGTGAGTTTAGAATATAAGACGTAATACCTTTGTGGAACCCTTGAGGGTTCCTTTTATAGGCAGTGAAACCCTAGTGGGCTTTCACTGATCCTTCGGCCCCAAGGAAGAGATAAGCACCAGAATTAGAATGAATGTTATCTTCTAATTCTGGTAGTGAATATCTCCTCTTATTGGGATTAAGATATTCCTAGACAGAATATTATTCTGTCTAACCCTATGTCAGCCGTGTCGGCCGTACCGGGCCGTGGGCCGCACACATGCGTGCGGTTACTGTTCATCCAAGCCCATAAGCCTGACTAACATTATACCACCCATCTGTGATGGGCCGGACACGGGTAGTACCCATGGGCCGGGTCCATGACCCGGCTGGGGACTATACGTCATCATGTCCCCCCAGTCTAGTTGTTACAATCGTAGGTGGAACCTCTAGACTAAAAAGATGCTCCCGGACGTGCCAAGGAAACCATAGAAAAAGACAATTTGTCCAAGAATTCATGTTGGCCGCACGTGGCTGCCTGTTTTAAGAAGTTATATTCTCAATATCTCAGCCGCATATAGCAACCGAGACAAATTAAATATGTCATTAAATATCCAGTCTTACGTAAGAGCCGCATAACCCGACATGAACAACTGTTCATCTGACTTGTTTGACTGACAAAAATGCAGACAGTCAGAACCTTGAGCAGTGCAAATGTGTGAACCAGATATGACCCATGGGTCCCACCTGACGTTTCACTTGCCACTTGCCCCCTAGCCACACGATTAAGAATAGTGGCAGACACGTGTCACATATCCAATGGGTTGTGACCCATGAGGCAACCCTATGAATAAGCCACCCCACGACTGTGTGAAACACACAGTTTATAACCTCCATTTCTTCCATTAAAGCTTTTCTCTTAGCTTGAACCAAGTACGCACGGATCCCTTCACACGCAGGTTAGAATACCACGTCCTTACACTCTTTTTTAGTAATGGCTCATAGAAACAGCCCTACCATTGGATCCGTGCTGAATGTTATGACCCAAGATCAATTAAACCATTTTTGTACAAATTATTTCATTCCTACCAACCTACACCCCTCACTTCCCGGCGCCGGAGACCTCATAACTGAGGCTCCAGCGGGTAAGATAGGCTTGTATACTCGCCTTTTTGATGCGGCTAATTACCGCATCCCCTTCACCCACTTTCTTGTAGATCTGCTAGGATATTATGACGTACACATTAGTCAGCTCCACTGCATAGGTGCCTGTAAAATTAGCCAATTCGAGATTCTGTGCCGTGCTAGGAGAATCCCCCCAACCGTAGAGTTATTTAGGTTGTTTTATACCCCCAACTTAGTGAACGGTTGGGTATCTTTCAAGAAACGAGCCTCCAACAGTCCCCAATCACACAACAAACCAATGGATTCACTGAAAAATTGGTATGATCATTACTTTTTCATTGACGCAGTGGTATGGCCGGGTGATTATGCCATTAGAACTAGAATTCCGCACGACCCCAAGCCGCACACAAGTACATACAATCCTCGTCACTCCCAAGATTTAGATCTAAATAGGACTGGATTCTACAGAAACCTACCCGAATCATTCCTATGCTTGCTAGGAATTAGCCGCAATTACTTTGGTCCTTCCAATAGGTATCTCGTTTTTTGGAGAAGGCAGGGCGAAGGTAGGATAATCATCCGTACGCCAAAAAGAATGTATACATGTATTTTGCATAATAACTAACATTTGTTGTTTTGTGCTGGACAGAAATGAACTTTTTTGGACTGTTGCGCCAGGGAGATCCAAGGCTTGTGCCGGAAGGTCTCCGTCCTCTCCGTGAAAATGAACAACCCCTTCTCGAGCATACCCGACCCGTGACGGTTGCCTTGGAAGCCGTGCCTGATCCCCATTCTGACGAGGAGCATGGAGACAACGGCGATGATGACAATCAGATGAACGAAAGAGGGGCCGGGCCCTCCTCACCCCATAGGGAACAACAAGGGGACAATATTGAACGAACCGACTCCAGCATTCGCCGACTGATGGGCGATGATGATGATGACGTGCAACAACATGTCAACCTGGAAGAAGAGGAGGAAGAGGAAGCCGAGGAGGAGATCGATGAACCAATAGCGCAACCCATCACCAGGCGTACCCGGAAAAGAGGCAACCGTGCGAGAGGGACTGCCTCAGTCGAGATTGGCGAACACAACGCTCCCGCCAAGAGACTTCGAGAAGACCACCCCTTGTATCAATCTGTTGGGAGTGCTACCCAGGGTTCCGAGGCTAACCGGACCGCCCATGTCGATCCCGTCACTCAAATTGCCCCAACCGCCTCCGAAGTAGCAAGAAGCAATATGTAAGAATCCATCTTAATATGTAAGAAGGACAAGTTTTCTTGTAAGCAATACTTAAGATATTTCATAATACTTGTTTCGCAGGGACCCCCAGGCTGGTGCCGCGCCTCCTTCTGACACCCAAGTGGATAAGGGGAAAGGAAAAGCAATGGAAGAAAACCCCACGGCCCCCACAAGGTCCGGTCCCGTATTTGAAGATGGTTCACCCATAGCTTCCCAAGACTTCCCCACGTCCGGCGCCCCCCAACCTTTTAACCCAGTATGGACTATTACCACGGCGTCACGATTGAGGAATGCTGACGAGTGCCGGGAGTACCTCAACAACTGCATACCACCAAGCTTGGTGCAAGAGGTACACTCGCTCAGTCATGCTGATTTGGCGGATGAGTATAATGGCACGCTGGTACACCAAATGGCGATGGGAACCTCAATGAGGGTTAGGTTTGAAGCCGCGCTTGGGCATGTTGACTCTCTGAAGAGGAAAGTTGGACGGAGGGAAAAAATGATTGAAGATAATGAAGCCCTGATCGCTGACCTCCAATCCCAACTAGTTAATGCCGAGGCGACCATCAAAAAACAGTCAGCCCGCGCGAGTGAATACGATCAGCAAGTAACCAACCTTGAGTCTCAACTAGATGCTGCAAACACCAAGGTACATATCCGTGACGCGCCACCCATATTAAAAAATGAATGTGCTAACACGTTTTTCCCTATAGGTAGCCACGGTGGAAGCTTCTGCCCACTCGTACTCCAGCCAAGTAGACATGCTGAACCAGAAACTAGAGGACGCGCACCTGGCCGTCCAAAACATGGAAAAAGTGCAAACAGACCTTGCTAAGGGGAGGGCCGTCATCCAAGAACTGAAAGAGGTAGTTGCCCAAAAAGAATTGATGATTGATGCCCTTACCGCTGAGCGTGACAACGTACTATGCCCCTAACTGCTAACAGCCATTGCCGGCCGCAGGTGGATGGTTGGGTATGGAGCACGCCTAGCCGTCATGAAGGTGCTAGAGTCCCCGTCTTTTGTACAACAATTCGCCAACCTTGTGTCTGATGGTATTGACCACGGACAACACGAAGGAATGGTTGAGGCCGCTGAGCTGATCACGAAGGGGGGAGACATCGCCAGTCATACCTTCTTTAAACCTGAAGCTGCCAGCAAGATGACTGCCTCCATGGCCGCAATGCAAGATCTACACTACCCATTCCTGGATGAGATGGAGGCCACCAAAGATGCCCCAAACACTGAAATTATAGAAAAGCTCAGTCTTAGCACGCCTTCCAATGCTTCCTTTCCTCTGACCCTTCCTATATACGAGGACGTAACCAGGGTCGTGCTTGACGAGGAACCCTTAGGTGTGGTGCTGGAAAGAACTGCGGCTCAAGCCCAGAAGCGGGGAGAAAGTGATGAATGGTTGCCACGTCTGATCGAAGAGCAAGCAGAAATGGGTAGGTTTCTCCCCTCTATTTAGGATGCTCCTTTTTCATGATCAGACACTTTTGTTTTGTAATCTATGAATATGTATTGTTTCTATTCGTCCGTGCATGTACACGGCTAACAATATTTGTGTTTTGTATATAAGTCCGTGAGTAACCACGGCAATTTTGATATGTTTGGAAACCTGTATATTTTTACTTGTGTTTGAAATATTGTATCTCAATACTGCATGATATATCACGTCTTACACACAAAGAAAATACATACAAGTCTATAATTTACTAGACATGCGACGTGCGTCTTTACTATGCGGAGCACCGTATGGCTATAGCATATGAAACTTACCCCAACGTCTTGTGAGTAAGGTGTCTAGTAAGGATACATGATCCGTGCGGCTGGGGTTGCATCCCTCTTACGCGGCAAGTTGACTTAGTAGGTTCACTTAATCCTCTTACCCCACCTGGAGGCGTATGGTACATGTACGGTAATTTGAGAGAATGCATATGAATGAAACATGGCATATTATAATACAAGTAAAATTCATACGACTAACAAAGAATCTAACAAAGAAAGGAAAATGATTTGCACGAAACAGGCCATGGAGCTAGCTAGGCACCACGGCATTTTATTAGAACGTTTACACTTTTGTTTGAATAATGACGACTAGTCCTAAAAAATAAGAAAGGAAACTTAAACAAACATAAGAAAAACAAACAAAACAAATAACCCGCATGGTTCTTTATTAGAACCGCCTATAGCGAAGTACCCATGCGGAAGCCGTAGCTTTCAAAGATAGCAACTTTTGAGATTGGAGATGTTCCATGTGCGCTCTAGGTCGCGGCCATCCATATCACGTAACTTGTACGCGCCTCGTCCCAAGGTTTCAGTGACTTCATAAGGTCCTTCCCATTTAGGGCCCAGTTTTCCTGTGTTCTCCACTCGACTCGCTTCGTTAGCACGATAGACGTAGTCTCCCGGTCGAAAAGAAACGCCCTTGACCTTGGCGTCATAATAAGCCTTCATCTTAGCCTTGGACTTAGCCTCATTGATGGCTGCTATTTCCCTTTTCTCTTCCAACAGATCCAGGTTGATTCGCAGTTGTCCATCGTTTGTGACGACGTTAACCTCCGCCGTGCGGATGGTGGGCATCCCTATTTCTGCTGGTATAACGGCTTCAGTGCCGTAAGCCAATGCAAATGGAGTATCTCCGTTGGCTGTTTTGATCATGGTTCTATGTGCCCATAGCACGTGTGACAACTCATCGACCCATTTGCCCTGTCGTTCATCCAGCCGCGCCTTGATTCCATTCCCCAAGCTCCTATTTGCTCGTTCGACAAGGCCGTTCGTTTGTGGATGCTTAACGGACGCGAAGCGCCGTTTGATGTTCAATGATGCACACCAATCTTTGAATGGGTTGTCCGTGAACTGCTTGCCGTTGTCCGAGATAATTTCTCCTGGTAGACCGAAACGGCACACGATGTGTTCCCACACAAACTTCTTGACCTGCTTACCTGTGATAGACTTGACTGCCTTGGCTTCTATCCATCGTGTGAAGTAATCCATTGCAACAATCAAGAATTTAACCCCCCCCCCCCCCCCCGCAGCTACAGGAAATGGTCCTGCAATGTCAATTCCCCACTTGTAAAATGGCCATGGGGACGTGATAGGTGTAAGCTCCTGCTGCGGGTGTCGCGGAACTGGCCTATGCACTTGGCAATCGTTGCACTTGCGAATCATGTCGCGCGCGTCCCTGTGCATGGTGGGCCAATAATAACCTGTTCGTAAGGCTCTAGCCACCACGGATCGTGGGCCTGCATGCATGCCGCACAACCCTTCATGTATATCACTAATGACGTAAGCCGCCTGGCGTGGCCCAACACACCGCAGCCACGGCTGCAAGAAAGAGCGCTTGTAAAGGATGCCTTCTCGGAGTTCAAAATGTTGTGACTTCCTTTTGATGCGTCTTGCTGCTTTTTCCTCGTCTGGAAGGGTTTCATTAGTCAAATAGTTGATGATTGGGGTCATCCACGTAGGTCCCTCCTCCTCAACTATAGCGGCTACCTCCCCTTCCGTGATAGATTTCTCCTTGAGTATTTCCACCAAAACCTGTTTGGACAAGTGGGCGAAGCTCGTGGATGCGATCTTGCTAAGAGCGTCCGCTTTTTTGTTCTCGCCCCTTGGCACCTGCTTGATGGAAAACTTACTGAAAGTCGCGATTAGCGACTTGACTTTTTCCAAGTACCTGGCCATGTTGTCCTCCTTAGCCACATACCCACCTAGAATATGGTTCGCGACAAGCCGTGAGTCCACGTAGGCCTCAAGGTTGCGGACTCCCATTCTAGCGGCGATTTTTAAACCCGCAATTAATGCTTCATATTCCGCTTCGTTATTGGTGGCCGTGAACTCAAAACGGAGGGCGTATGTGAATTCCATTCCTTCTGGATTCGTGAGGATGAGAGCTGCCCCGGACCCGTCTGTGCATGAGGATCCGTCCGTGAATAGCACCCAAGGTTCTGTTGGGATCTCGTCTTGCTTAATGACTGGTTCTTCCTCATCCGGCTTCTCGATCAGGAAATCTGCCAAGATCTGGCCTTTAACCGCCGTCCTTGGTCTGTAAGATATATTGTGCCCCCCAATAGGATGCTCCATTTCTCCAGCCTCCCTGCCACGTCTGGTCTAGAGATAACCTGCTTGATTGGCTGATCCGTAATCACCACAATTGGGTGCGCCTGAAAGTACCCGGCGCAACCGCTTTGTAGCAAATACTAGTGCTAACACCAATTTTTCCATGGAGGAATAATTCAGCTCCGCCCCTTGTAGTGTTCTACTTATAAAGTAGACCGGAGTTTGTATTTTATCTCTATCCGTCATCAGTACCGCGCTTATTGCGCCATGAGTAGCTGAGAGATACATAACGAGTTCCTCCTTTGGTCGGGGAGCTACTAGCATGGGGAGAGATGCGAGATGCTGCTTGAGTTGGCCAAAGGCTTCCTCAGCTTCCTTCGTCCAATGGAAGTCTCCCTTTCTAATACACTTCTTGAGTGTCTTAAATAGGGGTAATGACTTCTCTGCGGATTTAGATAGGAATCTATTCAGCCCGGCTAACTTCCCATTCAGGGACTGCACCTCCTTCCGTGTCTGCGGGGACGGTAGTCGTATCACTGCGTCCGTCTTCTCTGGACACGGCTTGATGCCGTTTGGGTCAATCAAATATCCCAGGAACATTCCTTCTGTTGCACCAAACGTACATTTCTTTGGATTTAACTTCATGTTAATCCTTCTCAGCGTGTCGAATGTCTCTTGGACATCCCGGAGAAGTGCCTCCTCCGTGTGGCTTTGTATCACCAAGTCATCAACATATACTTCCAAGTTGCGTCCTATTTGTGATTCGAAAGCTTTATCCACCAACCGCTGATACGTAGCGCCGGCGTTCTTAATCCAAACGGCATTTTCGTATAGCAATATACGCCCTGGCTCGTGTGGAACGCCGTTTTTTCTGCATCCTCCTCCGCCATCTGGATTTGGTGATACCCTTTATATGCATCCAAGAAGCATTTGAAAGGATATCCACACAAGGACTCCACCTTCCAGTCGATTTCTGGTAACGGGTAACAGTCCTGTGGGCAGGCCTTGTTCAGATCCGTGAAATCCACACACATGCGCCAACTTCCGTCATGTTTCTTGACCATGACCGGATTAGATAACCACTCGTGGTAGTATACCTCGCGCATGATGCCTGCGTCCACCAGCTTCCGCACTTCCTCCAGTATCACTTGGCTGCGCTCGGGCGCCTGGCCGCGCTTCTTTTGCTTGATGGGTTGGTACCCTTGGCGGATCTGGAGCTTATGCTCTGCTATCGCACGTGGCACGCCCGTCATATGTTTTGGCTCCCATGCGAATATGTCCAGGTTTGCACTTAAAAGAGAGCACATGGCCCTTTTACCGCTATCCGAGAGCGCCCCTCCTATGGTTACCTCCTGTTCCGGATAGTCAGGGTGAATGGCCACCTTCCAATTGGGTGGTGGTGCCCCATCCTTGGGTGGGACAGGTGGTGCCGGTGTTGTCACGGTGTGACACTCGGATGTTGGTACGACTGTGTTGTAAATAGTAACGATTCCCCCCTCAACGGGGAATTTGATCATTCCGTGTGCCGTAGAGGGTACTGCCCGGATAGCCAAAATGCCTGGTCTGCCTATGATTCCATTATACGGAGAGTGTGAACGTATCACCATGAAGTTCATCCACGTCGTAGTGGAATGTTCCTCATTCCCAATGGTGACAAGCAAACGCAATTGCCCTATCGGCCAGATAGTGTCTCCACTAAAGCCAGTAAGCGGCGACGTGGCCGATACTAATTGGTTTCTTATTTCTGGGCATAACTGCACAAAGCAGTGTTCATACAGTACCTCTGCTGATGATCCTCCATCCACATACATGCGACGAACATTGTGTGTTCCAACGCTTATCTCAATAGTGAGAGGCGCATCAATCACATCGCTTGCTGTGATGGGAGGGAATGAGATTTCCCCGTCGCGTGAAAATTTTTGGCCAATTTTCTGTCTCGTGCGGCGCTGTCTGGATTGGATCATGTATATGGTAGAAGGCTTGTCCTTTTTGGGATCCTTCTTATCATACTTTTTGTTGTTGTCTTTTCCGTCCTTCCAATCCTTAACTAGGTGCTTGAGTTTGCCTGATTTGATTAGCGACTCGATATGCTTCTTGAGCTGGATACACTCCTCCGTGCCGTGTCCTTTGTCATTATGGAACTCGCAGAAGCGACTTCCTTGCCGACGTTCCGGGGGAGTGGTCATTGGGGGAGGCCTTGGAAAGTTCTCCCCTTCAGTCAACAAGATCTCCCGGTAGGACATCTTTAGGGGGGTGAACTTGTCATCCGACCGTCCGCCTTTGCTTTGGCTCTTATAGTCCGAGCCCTTGTTATTGTTCTGGTTACCTTGACCGCCCGACTGTCTCCGGGACTGGTCATTTGACCGGTACCCATTTCCTCGGGATGGGTAGGCTGCGGCAACAGCTGTTTCTCCCTCTATGAAATTTTTGACCCTTTCCATGAGGTCATCATATCTCTCTGGACGCTTGTCGTTGAGACGCCTGATCAGTTCTCTGTCTGTTATGGCGTGCATGTAGTCAGAGATTTTCAGGAGCTTTGGCATGGTCCTTGTGCGTGTGCACTCATCATTGAAGCGCTCAGTGAAGGCTTCTGTGGACTCCCCCGGCCGTTGTTTGACGGTAGCCAATGAGACCGGATCCCTATTATACTTCTTCCTTTGAGTATAATTGTTCTCAAACGCAGTGCGTAGTTCCGTGAAACTATCAATGCTCCGTGGGGGGAGTGCCTCGAACCAGTCACGGGCGTTTCCAATCAAGGTCGCATTAAACATTTGGCACCATATGGGCATGGGCCATCGCTTAATCTTAGCCTGCGTATCAAATATCTTGAGGTGATCCACAGGGTCACCGGACCCATCATAAGTCTTGATACACGCCGGCATGCGACGTTTGGTGTCCTCAGAATAGTTCCGTATGCGGAGGGTAAACGGGTCTTCCCTGGGATCCGCCCATGGCCGGGTGAGCCTAGGGTCATCCCATGGTTCACACCATGGACGCGAGAGATCCTCCGCTTCCGCGTCTCAATAATAAGGACTATCATAATACCTATCATTGTTTGGTGGTGGTGGAGGGGTGCGCCTAGGTCGACGACGCTTAGGCGGATGGTCATCTGAATCCTCTTCGGACGGATCCGGGGATGGCGGTGGTGCCCTATTCTTTGCATAGGGACCACTTTTTTGGGATGAGCCAGGAGCCTTTTTCCCAGTGTTCATTCTGTCCCACACACTCGGGCGGCGTGTGGTTCTGGTCAGCTCCCGATCTGGCCGCTCGGGTGAGCCATCCGACCTTTCTCCTTCTTGAGACTGCGTTAATTCCTGTATAAGGCGATCTCCTATGCGTTCAAACACATTCCGGGGTTGAGGGGTTTCCTCAAAGGTTCCCTGCTCCTGAGGCCGAGTCCTCCTTTTCCTCCGGTTTTGGGAAGGGGTGGTTGGCCCACTGTCACCAAAGTTGAGTCTGGCTTGGAGGTTCCTCCCCAGATTCAATCTTGATGCGATCCCTAGGACGATCCTTTCAAAATTCTGAGTGAGAACTCGAGTGAGATCCTCCTCACTGAGTGGTAGGGCTTCCACTTCTTCCTCCGTCGAGGGTCTGCGCGGTTCCTTGTTAGGAGGATCGGGCGCACTCCCTGGATCAGGGTTGTCCAGGGTTGAAGTTGGCGGGGGTGCCACCGAGATCGTGCTCGTCACCCCCGCGGGCTGAAAACCGCTACGGTTACCCAGCCCGCCTGCGAGGCGGTTAGGTGATTGGTTGGGGATGAGAATCCCTTCCCCTTGGGACTTCCGGTTCCCCGGATTCACATTCCTGGGGTTAGTTGGCGGATGCCCCTTCGTCATTGGAAATTCGAGATGAGATTTTGTTCTAGCTTAGTGTTATGTGTCCCACGGATGGCGCCAACTTGTTGATGCAAAAGTTGGTTGATCCTTGCTAGACCCGAATTAGCCTTAATTCGGGTTGGCTGGGCTCCGGCTCCTGCACCAAGTGAATCGTTTGGTTGGGATCCTGCACACTAAACAGCACGCGTTAGGCTTACCGTGGGAATGTTTCCCACGATTAGACTCCGGCGTGAGAGTAAGTAATTGGTTTAAGGTTTATGTGAGTTTAGAATATAAGACGTAATACCTTTGTGGAACCCTTGGGGGTTCCTTTTATAGGCAGTGAAACCCTAGTGGGCTTTCACTGATCCTTCGGCCCCAAGGAAGAGATAAGCACCAGAATTAGAATGAATGTTATCTTCTAATTCTGGTAGTGAATATCTCCTCTTATTGGGATTAAGATATTCCTAGACAGAATATTATTCTGTCTAACCCTATGTCAGCCGTGTCGGCCGTACCGGGCCGTGGGCCGCACACATGCGTGCGGTTACTGTTCATCCAAGCCCATAAGCCTGACTGACATTATACCACCCATCTGTGATGGGCCGGACACGGGTAGTACCCATGGGCCGGGTCCATGACCCGGCTGGGGACTATACGTCATCATATACGTAGAACAATAAATTCACAAGTACTCCAAAAGTGTGAAAACACAACCTTGACTTGGGAGGTCATTACCCAATCATTGTATTCTAATCTTAAACAAGAAAGAAAAGGCAAAAATAGATAAATACTTTCGTGAAGCTCGATTTTGAAAAATACAAACTATAAGGTGGGTATAAGGCGGGTATTATAAAATATACCCTAAGGAAAAAGGCTCTTAAGTGCTTCGCGCCGCCTCGTATTTTGAGATTGAAAGATAATCGAGGGTTTTGCCGCCCAAAGTATTATTAAGTATCATATATACTTGGTTTCATTTGATTAAACCCTCTTGAACGTTTTGGTGTTCTACCAACGTTCTAAAGTCATCGAAGGCGTTCACTTCACGTGATAGTTTTCATTCCTTGAGGCTTCTTTAATTAAGATTTGATTAAGGAGGAGATTTGTAGATTTTGATCTACTTAATACAATCACAAAAATCCAAAAAAAGTAAAAACAATCAAAAACAACAAAAAAATTGGAAAAATACAAAACACCAAAAAGAATCTTCTTTGCTCATCCCCTCTTTGTACGTGACGTTTATGCAAACCCGCAACCAAGCAAGACGTGCACGTAAACGAAGAAACCGAAAGGAGTCAACACCTACTCCTAATCTTTCTAGTGAGGAGTCTCCTATTAACGAACCCATTGTAAGAGAGGAACCAACCATGGAGAATCGAACTATGATGGAGTTACTTCAAGCACCCATCGAGGGGTATGGAGAGGCTATTGTAATTCCTGCTATCCTTGCGGAGAATTTTGAAGTGAAAACGGGTTTGTTGTCGATGATCCAAAACAACAAATTCCGTGGTGATGAAAAGGACAACCCGTACAACCATATCCGCCAATTCAATCGTCTTACCGCCACTTGCAAATTTAAGGATGTTGCTAATGACTCGATTAAGATGATGCTTTTTTCGTATTCCTTAGCGGGGCCCCCTAAAATTTGGTTAGAGAAAGAGCCACCCAACTCTATATTGACGTGGAAGGATTTCGTTTCAAAATTTGTGAACCAATTTTTCACGCCCTCTAAGACTACGCATTTGAAAGACGAGATTTCAAAATTTTCACAAGAATTTAATGAGAGTTTTTCAACGGCTTGGAATAGATTTAAGGAAATGTTACATGATTGTCCTCATCACGGTTTTTCCGACTTGCATCAAATCGACACGTTTTACAATGGCCTTAATGATCATGAAAGGGATTATCTAAATGCCGCGGGTGGTAATTTTTTGTGTAAAACGGTTGAGGAAGCTTTGGTGATAATTGAGAATAGATCTAAGGTGTATAGTCCTCGTAGCACGTCGAGTGTTCGTAAGGCTTCGTCTTCGGCTTCACCTTCTTTGTCTAATACCATCGATGCTTGCCAAATTGAGGCTAACTTGGAAAACAAAATCTTTTATAAGCTTAAAGGACTTTTAATTGAATTCAAAGCTGGAGAACAAAGTGCTCCCGCTACGGCTAAAGCGGTTAAGGCTTCATGTATGTATTGTGGTGGAGGTCATGATTTCTCCGAGTGCATTACCAACGGTGGTAACACACGGGAACTTACAACCAAAATGGTCAAGTACCCGCTCTAATCAATTGACTCCATCGGGTTTTGCTTCAAATCAAAATGCTAACAACAACTATCGAAACAATCAAGTTGGTTTCAAAAACAGTTACAAAGGAAACCATGGTAATCAAGGGGCTAATAATCAAGTTTCAAACAAAAATCAAAGTGATTTTCAAAACAACAACAAGGGTTTGCAAACTCTGAAAGATCTTCCAAATGAATTGGTTGAATACGCTAATGGAAATGTTGCTAGGTTTGACAACATTCAACGAGAAATCATTAGCCTAAGATCCGAGTTTAAGAACGACTTGAAGAAGGAGTTGAAAAATGAGTTAGAAAATGAGCTTAAAATCCATACAAACAAAATGGAAGGAAATGTAACTAGGTTACAACAAAACCAACAAAAAATGGAACAAGGGCAACATGAAATTAAGCAAGAAATGATTAAGGCCGAGAAGAGGCAATCCATGTTCGAGGACAAAATTTCATCTATGTTTGAGGCAGTTATGTGCAAACTGTCTTCGAGTAGTCTTCCTAGTAACACCATATCGAACCCTAAGGGAGAGATGAAAGTGATTACCACACGTAGTGGTAAGACACCTAAGGAACCAACTCCTTAACCAATTACTCCTACAGAGGATGAAATTGAGGAAGAACCCGAGGTGGTGGTCCAAAAGGAGCATGTCCAAATCCCACGAAGTACCTCTCATGCCACACCTACGGTTGACCCATTACCAACATTAGAACCCGAGATTCCAAAGGCTATTCCTATGCCTCAACCCACACCACCTTTGCCCTATCCATCGAGGCTTAGAAAGGAGAAACGTCAAGAGTACGACAATTACCAATTTGAGCTTTTTATGAAAAAGTTTCGTGATTTGCACTTTAATGTGAGTTTCGTCGATGCTTTGGTCATGATGCCTCGATTTGCCGCTAACTTTAAGAGTATGTTGAACAACAAGGAGAAATTGCATCAGTTGTCTAGTTGTTAATCGGTTTATCTTAACCGCATACCTCAAAAAGTCGGTGATCTCGGTAAATTCTTGATCCCTTGTGCAATCCCAGATATGGAAGAATGCTATGCCTTGGCCTATCTTGGTGCTAGTATTAACTTGATGCCACTTGCAATCTTCAAGTCACTCAATCTTCCTAATCTTACTCCTTCACTAATGTCTATCTTAGTTGGCCGACCATTCCACGATTCCCGCATGTGGATTGGCGGAAGACGTTTTAGTGAAAGTGGGAAAGTTCTATTATCCGGTAGACTTTATCATTGTCGATATTCCCACGGATCCTCAAGTTCCTCTCATTTTAGGTCGTTCGTTTTTTAGATACGTCTATGGCTTTGATTGATGTGCATGCTAGAAAGATCACCTTACGTTTCAACGACGAGGAACTTGTTATAAACGCAACTCAAAGCTCTCAAATTTCTCATGTTTATTCTGTTGCAACCATAAACCTCGTTGATATGATTGACGTTGTTTGCGAGGAATTTTCACAAGAAGTTCTAGGTTTTGGAAATGATGAAAATAGTGGCAATCCCACTATGTTAGATCCCATTCTTGATAACTCGACACCAACCTTCACTCCATTTGAAGGTGGTGTTTTACGTTGGAAGAATTCGATGTTCCACGTACTTGTAACGAAGACCTCGACAATGATGAGGACTTCTCGATTATCAAGGATTTCCTTAACGATTTCCCATTTCCTCCACCCGAGGAGGTTATGAGTATCGAGCCCAAATATTCAAATGAGGAACCACCTATCCTCGAGTTGGAAGATTACATCCTCATCTCGAATATGTCTTTTTGGAGGAGGACGACAAGTTTTCGGTTATTATTTCGAAAGAACTTTCGGATGATGAAAAAACCGCACTTGTCGATGTTCTAAAGGATCACAAAGGGGCAATTGCGTGAAAGTTATCCGACATTAAGGGGATTGATCCCAAATTTTGTACCCACAAAATCTTAATGGAGGAGGATTACAAGCCCGCAATCCAATGTCAAAGAAGGGTGAACCCCAAATTCATGACGTCATCAAAAAGGAAGTCCTAAAACTCCTTGACGCGGGAATGATTTACCCTATTTCCGATAGCCCTTGGGTGAGTCCTATTCATTGTGTCCCTAAAAATGGAGGAATGACCGTTGTGCCAAACGATGCCAACGAGTTAATTCCCACTAGACACGTGACCGGATGGAGAGTGTGCATTGACTATCGTAAGTTGAATGAAGCCACTCGAAAAGACCATTTTCCCTTACCCTTCATGGACCAAATGTTGGACCGTCTTGCGGGAAACGATTTCTATTGCTTTTTGGATGGTTTTTACGGTTACTTCCAAATTCCCATCGATCCTCGTGATCAATAAAAAACTACGTTTACGTGTCCATATGGAATGTTTGCCTATCGTAGAATGCCATTCAGACTTTGTAATGCATCGGGAACCTTTCAAAGGTGCATGATGGCTATTTTTCATGATATGATCGAGAAGACGATGGAAGTCTTCATGGATGACTTTTCCGTGTTTGGTAGTTCGTTCACTTCGTGTTTCTCGAATCTCGAGAGAATGTTGAAGCGTTGTGAGGAAACCAACCTTGTGCTTAATTGGGAAAAATGTCATTTTATGGTTAAAAGTGGAATCGCCTTAGGGCACAAGGTTTCGAAAGCGGGTATTGATGCAGATCAAGCTAAGGTAGACGTCATCGCCAAATTACCTCATCCCAAAACCGTTAAGGGAGTTAGGAGTTTTCTAGGCTACGCGGGCTTTTATCTTCGATTCATCAAGGATTTTTCAAAGATCTCTCGACCTATTACACATCTCCTTGAAAAAGAGGCACGTTTTGTCTTTGACGAAGATTGTGTATGAGCCTTTGAACTCCTTAAGAGGAAACTTACCGAAGCTCCCATTCTTGTTGCTCCCAATTGGAATCTCCCCTTTGAGCTCATGTGTGATGCTAGTGACTACGCTATTGGGGCCGTATTGGGGCAACGTCATGAAAAGCACTTCTTGCCTATTTACTATGCTAGCAAGACGATGACCGAGGCTCAACTAAAATACATACAACGGAGAAGGAATTACTTGCCGTGGTGTATGCATTTGAGAAATTCCGACCTTACCTCGTCTTGACGAAATGCATAATGTATACGGATCATTCGGCTATCAAGTATCTTATGGCTAAACAAGATGCAAAGCCAAGATTACCTCGTTGGATTCTCCTCCTACAAGAATTTGATCACAAAATCGTTGACAAAAAAGGAGCCGAGAATCTAGCGGCAGATCATCTTTCTCATTTGGAAGATCCTCACCAAAGTGTTTACGAGCCCAAGGAAATCACCGAAACATTTCCGCTCGAGACACTTGGTGTAGTGAATTCTTAGCTTGATTCTTCCACCCCATGGTTTGAGGACATCGCAAATTACCATGCGGGCAACTTCATCATCAAGGGTATGACGTCTCAAGAAAAATGAAAATTCTTTTGTGACGTCAAGTTCTATTTTTGGAACGACCCTTACTTGTTTCGAACTTGTTCGGATCAAATTATTCGACGTTGTGTCTTTGGTACCGAAGCTTCTAACATCCTTAGAGCTTGTCACGAGGGACCCACGGGTGGTCACCACGGTGCTAATCTCACGGCTAAGAAGGTCTTTGATGTCGGTTTCTTTTGGCCTACTATTTACCGAGATGCACATGAGCTTGTGAAGTCGTGTGACTCATGCCAACAACAAGGAAAAGCCTCACAAAAAGATGAAATGCCACAAAATATCATCCAAGTGTGTGAGATCTTTGACGTTTGGGGCATCGACTTTATGGGGCCGTTCCCATCATCTCGTGGTAATAAGTACATCCTTGTCGCGGTTGACTACCTATCTAAGTGGGTGGAAGCTAAGGCTTTGCCCACCAATGATGCTCGTGTGGTGGTCAAGTTTTTGAAAAGCTTGTTTTCTCGGTTTGGAACCCCTCGTGCGATCGTGGAACCCATTTTTGTAACGACCAATTCGAAAGGGTCCTAAGGAAATATGGGGTTACACATCGGCTTTCTACGGCTTATCACCCACAAACGAGTGGGATAGCCGAGGTTTCAAACCGAGCGTTGAAGAGAATCTTGGAGAGATCGATTGGGGAAAACCGACAATCTTGGTCGGATAAGTTGGACGATGCTTTATGGGCTTTTAGGACCGCTCATAAGACGCCTATCGGGTGCACTCCTTATAAGCTAGTGTATGGGAAGAATTGTCACTTACCAATTGAACTCGAACACAAGGCTTATTGGGGCCTAAAGCATTGTAATGATGATATGGAGACCGTGGGAAAACACCGGAAAATGCAATTAAATGAATTGGACGAATTAAGGGATATTGTTTATGAAAATTCATTGATTTATAAAGAAAACACTAAAAAGTTGCATGAATCAAAAATTAAAAACCGGTTTTTTAACGTTGGGGATCAAGTTTTGCTTTTTAATTCTCGTTTGAAAATCTTTTCTGGTAAGTTGAAATCCCGTTGGTCCGGTCCATTCACCGTGACTCAAGTTTTTCCTTATGGGGCCATTGAGCTAGCTCAAAATGATGGCCCCAATTTCAAGGTGAATGGACATAGGTTGAAGCACTACTTTGGCGGGGAAGTTCCATCCTTGAACTACCTCGACCAAATCACCTTCCCCAATGATAATTTGTATTGAGGGGATCGAGTCGAGCTCATGACTCGGTAATCAAAAACGAGGTGCCTCGTGGGGGAGTCCCATGCTTATCCTATGTACATATTATCTCTTTCTAATGTAGTAACGTGTGGGGATTTGTGCCCTTCCAACCTTTGTTCTGTGGTTGTTTGTAAATTGTGGATTTTAGATGATCATTATCTTCACGATTGGAGCCTCTCGTGTTCGTTTTATAGGAGCACTCGATCGTTTGCTTTGAAGACTTTCTCAATATCCATGATATATTCTTTGATTTTCTAACCTTAGGTTTTTAGCACACTTCATAAACGGCTTTAAATTTAACGGTTACACCCTTTCCATGCTAGATTAGGCATTCGACTACGTCTCTAGTATGGGGGTGTTTGCACCCCTAGACTCGAAACATTGAGGACAATGTTTAACTTTAGTATGGGGGTGAATAGATACTTGCCTTGCCAAACCTTCACGCTTTCCAAAGTTTATCTTTTTGTTTATCGTTTTGTTGCAAAATAAGGCTAAAAATGGCCAAATTTTATATTTTTCTCATGTTTTATAAGTGTTTGAAGACACGAATATAGGTTTTCCGATGGCGAGAATAAGAGTAATTTTTTACTCGACCGTGCGTGTTGAGCACTTAGCTTTGATTCCTTAACTTTACATTAGGATAAGTCTCTTAAATGAGGACGAGAAATGATAGAGTTAATTATAAGTTACTATGCTAAACGTAGAATACTCGTATTCTTTCAAAAACTCATGTGTTCTCGTTGTTTGCTTATTCTCCCTTCGCTTGTAAATATCTTTTGCTTAATAAATATTGACTTAGCGGTTTAGTCTTGATTGTTGGGTTTCTAGTCTTTTCTAGTAGCTTCCGTGTAATTAAATTGGGAAGACATTAAGGTATCGCCAGCGTCACGGTTTTGAAGTATTGGCACCCGAATAATCGAATGATCACCCAATAATAAGATTTCAAGTGCTCACCTAAATCAAGCAAACAATTTGAAGCTCACAAGGCTGAAAAATCTATGCAAAATTGAAAGTGAATCAAGCCTTAATCTTTGAAGCTTTAAAGATCCAAAATTCGCCTTAGCGTGAGGATATACGTCTTTGGCTAATAAAACCACCGATGAGGTGGATAATAAAAGGCAAGGCAAGACCGAAGTCATATTAAAAGCTTCATGGCGAAGTTGAATAAAAGATGGAGGTAAACCTATGATAATAAGGCCCTTCCGTTAGGGGGCGTATAAAAGTCTTGGTAATAAGTCTCATGTTCAAAACCGTGTTTATCAATCCTTCTTGTTGACTTAATTTTTTGACATCGTTGTCTATTAGGAGGGGTTATTGATTTGATGGTCTTGGTTACACCGACTCTATTTTTATACCTAAATCTCTATCATCACATAAGTCAAACAATGTATCCTCGTGAAACATTCAAGACAAAATAAAATATAAGAGATACAACTTAGGAAAATGGGAGGATAAGTACGTGATTAGGGCATATGAGTAGTGTTAGGATTACTAACTTATAATGACAATGATCTCGTTGCACGCTTGGCATGGAATTGGGGTGAAAATCGAGGACGATGAAATTATTTCTAACGAAGCATTCACGTGTTCTTATTCTATGAACCTAAACGTCCTATTTTGAGATGAAAATCATACATTATGTCTAAAACACAAGTAGTAGTAATAATAGTAGTATAGCTAGTTTATCATTCAATAAAGTGGATAAAAATGAATTTTGGAGATGCTACGATACTTTATTCTAGCATTGCGTGAGGGCACGGCAATGGTTTAGTATGGGGGAGTGATGAGACTGCTTTTATACATAGTCTCATCGTCCAAAAAGGGCTTTTAATGCATAAAATATCATGAAAATGGCCAAATATATGCTTGTGTTTGTTGCTTGTGTATTTTAGGTACGAATATTGAGAAAATGACAAAAGATCACAAGAATCATACAAAAACGAACACGGGAAACGAAGCCGCACATTGAACCAAGCCCTAATGAAGAATTTCGCAAGACCAACCCTTGAAGATTTGAAGATTTATGAAGAAGGGTCCTCCAATATTGAAGAATTGACACTTTATACCCTTGTATCTTCATAATTACAAGATTGGTCCCTAAAGTTTGTCAATAATGCAAAAAGGGCCCTCCACTTTGAAGAATTAGCAATTTTAGTCCCTCAACAAAACTAAAATGTCAATATTAATCCTCCTCAAAGTCAAACATACCATGAAGGACTTCAAGTTACAAGAAATTACAAGTTTGGTCCTTTAAAAATGTCAAAATTACCAAAAGGACCCTTGACTTTGAAGAAATGGCAAAAATGGTCCCTCATTAATCATGACTTGGCAATTTCAGTCCTCCAATAAGTCAACAAGACACGTCAAGACCATTATCTATGAAGAAAATACCAAATCAGTCCTTCA
Organism: Glebionis coronaria; assembly: GCA_025667525.1. NCBI lineage: Eukaryota > Viridiplantae > Streptophyta > Magnoliopsida > Asterales > Asteraceae > Glebionis > Glebionis coronaria. The sequence continues at coordinate 149,230,364 of CM046880.1, read as the reverse complement.
AGAATCAAGAAATACCCTTGAAATCACTTTACAAAGCTTTTTGGAGCAAAAGTATGAAGTTTGAAACTTCAATAACAAAGAAAACGGAGTTTAGGCTTATTTGTTTGCAAATGAAAGGAAGAAGAAAGGCTGGGGACTAATTTGGGCAGACAAGGAAAGTTACATAGGCCAACCAGGTTTTGCCAAGTGTCCCACTACCTCCATCCCACCAATCAGCTTCCACCCCTAGTCCACCTCACTATTCCACTTAGATTAAATAGCTAATCATAACAGATTAGTTTATTTTGGCACCTAACAAGTTGTTTAAACACAAAAACGGATTAAACACCTAACTATTCACCTCAAGAACAAGAATTGGGCATTTGATATTTACTAAGAATTAATCCTTAATCTTTTCCACATTAATGATTAATGGTCTCCTTAACATAACCCAACCTTAATCTTGGACCCACACAAGATTCCCCTGCTGCAAAAATGAAGAATCTGCCAAAACTCCACCAGTCATCCAACGTGCATGATTCTTGCTTACTTTCTAAGCTCATTGTGAGCCCTTGGATACATTCCAACACATGCCAGCTCCACAACAAAACAAGAACTTGTCACATGATCTTCAAAATGCCAAAACCCTCAAGGGCATTTCTGGGACTTCACCAAGCATTAGGGTTTTATTTTTAGCTTTCTTATACATCATTGTACGCCTATAAAAGGCATAGGACTCATTACATTTCAGTTTGCTCTTGAATTTTCCATTGTTCACAAATCTGTAAATCATATATTCAGTTTAATGAAATGTGTTTGAATTTGGTGAAGAAAAATCAAATGCCAACCTTATTATCTGTTTTTTATTGTTAGATGTTAACTGTTCTTGAATCCTAAAACTTGTTTTCAAAGGAGTGTGCAAAAGTTTGCACATATTCCATTAATCTTGATATTTTGCTAAGTCTTGTTTAAACCTTGGAATTCTTGGGCTATAAAGCTGATCATAGCATCCTGATATTGTGTTATCAAGGTGTGGTGAAGCTTATAACTTGGGGATAATCAAGTGTTGGGAACTAAGGTTGCATTAATCAAGGATTTTCCACTTTTCTGATTTTGATATTTTGCTTCTAACTTTGTTGAATCTTAGCAGGCTTTATTGTGGAAGCTTGTGCTTGTTCTTGCTAGCACATAAGCTCAAAATTCGTGGGTGTGGATTTACATCCATGAGGTTTGCACCATTCTACCTCAAATATGTTAAAAATTTGGATTTTTGGTGAATTTGTGTGTTGCTTGTGTTCTTGTTGATTTTGTAGTCTAATCTTGTTCAATACTGCATATTATACTTGTTAATGTGTTTGATTAGGCTTGATTAGTCTTGGAATACACTTATACTTGTTTAAATCTCATTTGAAAAAAGATAAGGGGTGTTTGGGATTATCTGTTTAAGATCATTGAGTGTTATTGTGTTGTTGAAAGTTATTGTTTATGCTTGTTATCTGTTATTGGCTTGGTTGAGTACTAGTTTCTGCAAGTTATTGGTCTTAAACCTTTGAATCAAACATTGTGATATATCTCATTGAATTTGACTGGTTTTGACCTAAGATTTTGGAAATATCTAGAATATATGCATGCTTAGGGTTAAAAGTTGTTAAATCATTGATAATACAACATATGTGATAGATCTGAGTGTTTGAATTTGGCTTGTTGGTCAAGTGCATCAGCAAAGTAAAAATCTGCTTGTGTTAGTGTTCATCAGTAACTTATTGTGCTTGAATCTTGACTTAGACTTTGAATCATTGCATGTAACCTGTTTAAACTTGTTCATTTAAGTTTATTATAGCTTGTGTATGCATTTGGTTAAGTTTGGCTGGCTGAATTGTGCTATAAGTGCTTATTGAACCATAACTGCTTATTTGTTCATGTCTGAGCTATATCTGGTGCTTAATTGAATGAACTGTACAAATTGGCTGATTGTGATTGTGATTTCTTTGTTGTTATTGACTCCTTATGATCCACTGATCATTTGGGTGCCTTTGTGAAACTTGAATCCACAAAAAAGTCACTAAAGACAAATTGTCAAACAAGTCAACCAGTGGAAAAAGTTTCCACTGCTCAGACACCAAAACTAGCCCCTGCTAGTGTTAATTTTCAGTTAGCTTATTAATAAGCCATATTGGCTTATCCAGACCTGCAACAACTTACTTTTTGTGATCAATCTTCATCATTTGACCCATTTGTTTGAACTGGAGCTTATCAGACTTTCACATCGACTTTTTGCTAGAAAACTCTTAAAGTTGACTTTTAAAGAAGTGCTTATTTGCTTATTTCAGCTTATTGAGTGAACTTATTGAAAAACTTTTTGTTGATTAAGCTTATTTAAGTTATTTAAAAGCTTTTGAAACTTGAATCAGCTCTTGGGGTGGCCTAGAACTCGAAAACAACTATTTTGTAGTTTTGTGAAGATAGCTTATTGCTTTTTCAGGCTTATTCCTTGGACTTTTTTCAATTTCTTTTTACAGAAGTCTTAAGTAACTCAAAAGAAGCTTGTGTGTCTAATTTGAGCTTATGGCATCAGCTTATAGCTTAATGGGCCAAAAAGCCCATTAAGAATAAGCTGTTTGATATAAGCCAGCTTATATCACATTTTCAGCTTTTGGGCCTTTGAAAAATTGTGTTCAGAATCAAATTTTAGGTAAGATAGGAGCTTTTGGGCCATTTTTATAAACATTTCTCTTATTGGGCTTATTTTGGCCCAATAAGGGTCTGTTTTGGTCTTTGGCCCATTTGAGGGCCCATTAGGGTTATTTTTGTAATTTCAACTTCATTTATGTATTTATTAGGTTAAATTAAACAATTTTGAAAGTTTTTAGAATTTTTTATAAATTTTGGATTTTTAATATTATTTTATTATTATTTTATTATTATTTTATTATTATTTTATTATTAAAAATTAAAATTTAGATTTTTCAAGTTTTTATATTTTTCTTAGGTTAAATACATTAATTTAGGAATTTTACAACTTTTAGAATATTTTTATTGTCATTAGATTAATTTTTATAATTATTTTAAGTTTTAAGAGTTTTTAATTTTTTAAATAGTTTTTATTAAATTTAAAATTTTCAAAAATAGTTTTAAATTAAGTTAGGTCATTTAAGAGGTTTACAATTGAAAAAATCTCATTTTGGGCTTTTTGTTAATTAAATTGATTTTTTGGGCTTTAATTAGCATTAAAAAATTATTATTTAATTAAATAAAAGGTTTGGGTGATTTTTGATTTTTTGTAAACTCTAATTACATTATTTAGGATTTATTGAAATTTTCTAGGAATTTTTAGGGTAAATTTTTAATTTTGCTACTTTTTACGGTTTTACGTGTACGACTTTATCGTCTTAGTTTAATTCGTCATTGAAACCGTCATTCTCTGCTTATCTCATTTCTATTTTCATTTCTCATACATATAATCACAAAGTTAATCATCTCTCTACACAACACACTTGCCTCCTTGGGAAACAAACTTGAACCACATTAGTCATTAGTGCTTGGTTTTCCTAAACCGACACTTAATACTTTCCCTATTTTGCTCTCTTTTCCTAAAGGGTAGTAAAAATACTACATCAGTCTCGATTCAATTCGAATTGATTTCCGGTTCAAAGTGTGACTCAGTCGTTTTTGGTTAACAAAAACAAAGTTTTGATTATCTATTTCTAAGTAAAAGTTAAATGCGAATAGTAATAAAAATAAGCTAAAAACAATTAACTAAAAATAACGAAATAATATAAATAATAAAACGTGAATTAAAGCAAAACAATTACTAAAAATAAAACTAAAAGACGAAATTAACTATCGACTCGAAAATAAAGTTTACTTAATGAAAAAGGAGAGAATAAAACTAAGATGGTACTTTAAAGCTAAACGAGGCAAAACCTAAAGCGGGCACTAAATAAAAGATAAAACTTAAACTTTACGAAAAAATATTAATACTAAAAATCGATGAAAATTCAACTAAAAATACGTAACTTTCAGAATTAAAATCGGAACAACTTTCAGATAAAACTAAACAATTACGGAACAATACTAAATAATAAACAAGCTAGCAGGCAAGCAGCTGGAAGCAGCCAGGCTAGCTGCTCAATTGGTGGGAAACTAAGTAACCAGACAAGCAGGCATGACAATTTCTTCGGAATAATCTTCGGACTAATCTTCGGAAGAAGGCAGGTAGGCTGCTCATTCTTCGGAATAATCTTCGGAAGGTTTAATGGGAAGCTGCCTAGTAGGCTAGTAGCTCAAAATTTCTTCGGAATAAAAATTTCTTCGCAATATGAGCATTTTCAGAGTTTTGCATTTTTTCAGAATAATTATTTTCAGAACTTTTTCGGAATAATTGATTTTCAGACTTTTAAATTTTTCAGAAAAAATAAGATTTCAGAGAAATAGCATATATCCGGAAAAGCAATAATTTCAGAAAAAAGGACAAATTCAGAGAAATCTTCGGAATATTAAAACCCTTTTGCGAAGATATGATAGACAAGTACAGTAACATTAAAAATTCACGAAATAAGCTAAAAATAAGCACAAATCAAATAAACAATTAACCAAAACTTAATCTAAAACACTTTTAAGAAAAACTAATTTAACCACAAATCAAAAACTTGAAAGACACTAATAAATCTAAAAATTAAAAATCAACTTTTTATAAAATAAACTAATAAGCACTTATCTAAAAACTTAACCAAATTGATTTTAAGAAAAAGCTAATAAGCCAAAATTTAAAAACTTTAAAAAACACTAAATAATCAAAATATTTAAAATGAACTTTTTATAAAAATTAACTAATAAGCACTTAATTAAAAATAAGAAAATTAACACAATAAGCACTAAAACACTATAAGCTATAAAAATCAAACACTTAAAAACAAATAAACATAATCAACCAAATTCATCAATAAATCAATAAACATCAAGATTAAGCAACTACATGATCATCAAAATCAACACAAGATTAATACTACCTCCGTCCCAATATTATTGTCAACTATTCCATTTTGGGTTGTCCCAAAATTATTATCCACTTACAAAACTTCTAAAATTAGATAGAGAATTTTGTTTGAGTTTACCATATTACCCTCACTTGAGGTTATTATTACAAATTATAAAGAAGTACAAAATTAATTGGTTAAGGGTAAAACTGTCATTCTGCAAAAAGTAAGAGAGAGAAAGCTGAAAAGTGATGTTTTTCTAAATTTGTGTGTTTTTTGTCTGTGGACAATAATTTTGGGACGGAGGTAGTAATAAATAAAGGAAGAATGAGAATGATTAATTGAAAAGCTTGATTAAGATAAAGATTAAGATCTAATATAAGATTAATGAAAAAGATTAAAACATGAAATAAAAGCTACAGAGAGAAAATGAAAACTAGAGAGAGAAAGTAAATCTACACTACTCCTATTCTAAACTAATTAACCACCTCCTAATGACACATTAGGAGGGTATTTATAGGAGGAGTAAAATGTTGGTGATTTCTTCCTTCTTTCTTCTTGTCTCGACTCGATTTAAATTCTTTGTCTTTCTCGACGTCGTCTCGGGATTTGTCGATATAATTTGAACTCGTCTTATAATTTTCTTCTTTAACTAGACTTGGTTCTTCGACTTCATTAAACTTCCGTCTTTAGACTTTTTCTTCGATAAATCTTCAGAATAGGCCTTGGACTTCCGTTCTTTTTGCACTCTTGATCTTTTGACTTCGTCTTTTCTCGTTTTCTTCGATAAAAGCCCGTGAAAGCCCGTATTTTCTTCCTTTTTCATCTTTTGGTCCTAAAACACAATAAAAACACAAACCACGCATAATTCTGACATTTACGACATAAAATACACGTTTTGGCTTGGTTATTATTATAATTAAGTGGTAAAAGGATGGTGTTTTCACACCTATCAAATCCCCTACACTTGACCATTGCAATGCCCTCATGCAATACATTAGTTACAAAGCAAGATTTATATATTTCATCATAATTAACCCACCTTGGCCTTTATTAAACATAAGACATAATTAAAGGAAGAAAAACAAATTAAGAGATTAAAGACTTACATTAGGGTTTTGGATTGTCATGAATGTTTATCATCTTCAAGTTTCGCGTCCCCAAACCAAGCTTAAAAACGAGATCATTGTTATTATAAGTTAGCAAACTAACACAAACTCATGTGGCCTAATTATTCACTTAGACTCCCTTATTCCTAGGTGTATCTCTTATATTTTATTGTTGTCTTAAATGATCACGAGGATGTATTGTTGACTTATTACGATAGTTATTAGGCTGAAAATAAAGTAGGACGATTTAATCAATAGTTAGCTAAAGGACAAAATCTTTTAAAACTGCTTCTCGGGACCTTTTAAAGTTCATATCTTGGCATAACTCGCTTCACGATTTGAGACCTTTCTCGGACCGATATTTGGCAGCGACTTCATACTTCGAATCTTGAGAGACGTTCTTGAAATTATGGTCTTCTCTTCATAATAGGAATTTCTTCACTTGAAGTTTTTGAAAGATTCTTCATATATGGACCACGAATTCTTCATTTTTCTCCAATCTTTATTTTGGACTTTGATATACAACGATCCGCCTCCTTTTAGGACTTGGATCTATTTATCCTCATACCTTGCTAGGGTCTTTTCGGATAGACTTCTCCATGATCTATTGGGTAGTATTTGCTTTTCGTCGTGTGTCTCGATCCTTCATATTGATTTTTGATAAATGATTCTTCACATCACTTGGGATCTTTAGCAACAAAATGTAGCCCTCATGCCTTGTTAGGGCCTTTTCGGACTCGCCAATCTTCGCATCCCGCTTCAATAAGTTATGCCTTGGCTATGAACTCTAATTAATACCGAGCAACTTTTAAACGATCTTGTGCTAGAAGCTAAGTAACTTTTCAAATCGTACAACCTTATTTATTGCAAATATATTTATTAACAAGCGATGGGAGAAAAAGCTTATAATCAACTCACATAAATTCACAAAAGAATACTAATATTTGGATTTTTTTTGGTATGTTGAAATTGTTCGTTTTCTCGGAATCTCTTCGAATTGATCTCTGGTTAATTGTGCGACTCAGTTGTTCTTGGTGAATCAAATAAAAGAGTTGTCGTGTAAATCTAATTAAAAATAAAGACTTGAAACAATTAAAAATAAAGTAAAGACAATAAAAAGAAACAATGAAAGATAAAAACTTGGCGAAAAGTAAATTGCAAGAAAATTAAAAAGTAAACAAAGTAAATGACGCGAAATAAAACTTAAATAAAAGGAAAGCAAGTAAAAGTGCAAATAAATAAAAAGGCGGGAAAAATAAAGTTTAAAACTGAAATCTGAAAAACCCTATTCGGAATAAATGATCCTATGCGGAATAAACAAAAACTCTATGCTGAAAAATAGCTATGCGGAATAAAGTAAATAACCACTTATGCGGAATAATTGAACAAGAACCCTTATGCGGAATAATAAAAATAAACCCTATGCGGAATGTAAGCTGATACGGAATAAAAGATGTTACTCGGAATATCTCGCTACTCGGAATAAAATGCCTATCCGGAATAACCTTATATTCCGCATAAACATCATATCCAGAATAACTCATATTCCGCATAACCGTTCTATTCGGAATAACCAAACATTCCGCATAAACGCTCTATTCGGAATAACTGATATTCCGCATAAGGAACAATGAAAACAGGTGATCCGGAATAACTGGGAAAGAAACAGAAACCAAGAACATGAAGAAAAGTAAGGAGAAAAGAAGCACGAATTTAACGAAATCTAACCAAGATAAACCAAAAGATTAAACCAAAACAATCACAAGGCATCAACTAACAATAACTAATCAATTCAAATCATCAAAACTAACAAACAAAGCCAAATCAATCAAAACCCACTTGATCAAAAACATAAAGACTCAAGAACATGAACACAAAGATTAAGAACAAATCATACAAGAAAGGTAGAAGGAGATTAACAATAAAGTAAAGATTAACAACAATTAAATGGAAACTTACTCGGAATTAAAAGAAAATTAAAGATGCATTACATGAAGATTAAGGTGCATAAAATTAAAGAACAGGGAAATGAAAATATGAAAATGGTGGAAGAGAGGCTTGTCAGGCCACCAACAACCTAAACAAAATAAAAGTGGACACTATATATAGGGGGATTAGGGAGGAGCTTAGGAAGCTTCCTCCCTCTTTCTTCTTTCTCTTAATTGCACACTTAAGTCCTTGATCTTCTTAATCTTTTGTTAATCTTCTTAATACTTGGACTTTGTCTTGGGATTTCTTCAAACTCGTCTTGTAATTTTCAATAAATTAGACTTGAGTTCTTCGGCTTTTTAGTAAACTTCCGTCTTTTGACTTTTTCTTCGAAAAATCTTCAGAATTGGTCTTGGACTTCCGTTCTTTTTCCACTTTTGATCTTTCGACATTGTCTTTTGCCTTTTTCTTCGATAAAAGCCCGTGAAATCCCGTGTTTTCTCCACTTTTCACCTTTTCGTCCTAAATCACAACAAAAACACAAACCACGCATAATTCCGACATAAATGACATAAAATACACGTTTTGGCTCAGTTGTTATTGTAATTAAGTGGTGAAAAGGATGGGTGTTTTCACACCTATCAAATCCCCTACACTTAACCATTGCAATGTCCTCATGCAATGCATTAGTTACAAAGCACTTTTACATTTTTCATCACAATCAATCCATGTTGGCCTTTATTAAAGAGATAGAAAGTTATAAACATACAAAGTAAAGAAATCAAAAACATACCTTGGGTTTTGAAAATGTCATGAATAATCATCATCCTCAAGTTTTCACTTTCTCCAAACCAAGCTTAAAAACGAGATCATTGTTATTATAAGTTAGCAAACTAACATGAACTCATGTGGGCCAATTATTCACTTAGACTCCCTTATTCCTAGGGGTATCTCTTATATTTTATTGTTGTCTTGAATGATCACAAGAATGCATTTTTGACTTATTTCGATAGTTATTAAGGCTGAAAATAAAGTGAACGATTTAATCAATAGTTAGCTAAAGGAAAAAATCTTTTAAAACTGCTTCTCGGGACCTCATAAAGTTCATATCTTGGCATAAATCGTTTCGCGATTTGAGACCTTTCTCGGACCGATATTTGGCAGCGACTTCATACTTCAAACCTTGAGAGACGTTCATGAAATAATGGTCTTCTCTTCATAATAGGAATTTCTTCACTTGAAGTTTTTGAGAGATTCATACTTGGACCACGACTTCTTCATTTTTCTCCAATCTTTATTTTGGACTTTGATATACAACGATCCGCCTCCTTTTTGACTTGGATCTATTTATCCTCATACCTTGCTAGGGTCTTTTCGGATACACTTCTCCATGACTTTTGGGGAGTATTTGCTTTTCGTCGTGTGTCTCGATCCTTCATATTGATTTTCGATAAATGATTCTTCACATCACTTTGGATCTTTAGCAACAAAATATAGCCCTCATGCCTTGTTAGGACCTTTTTGGACTCGCCAATCTTCGCATCCCGCTTCAATAAGTTATGCCTTGGCTATGAACTCTAATCCGTACCGAGCAACTTTTAAACGATCTTGGGCTAGAAGCTAAGTAACTTTTCAAATCGTACAACCTTATTTATTGCAGATAAATTTATTAGCAAGCGATGGGAGAATAGGCTTATAATTAACTCACATAAATTCACGAAAGAATACCGAACTTATAATTGGCTCTATCATCTCTCGTTCTCCACAGTTTAAAATCTCAAATAATAAGACTCGTGGACGCTTAGCCTATTAAATCAAAGTTTTGGGTTTTCGAGTCGCCTATAGGATCTTGCAAACTCTTAGACTTTTTTAAGTTTAGAAATCGCATTTTAAAGTTCCCTTGATAAACGACTCTCTAGGATCAATTATAGGAACTTGCGAAAAGTTTTTGTTCTTAACCCGTGAGAGTTAAGACTTTCGCTTTTTATAGCTCCCTATATAAAAGCCTAGCAAAACTTGACTTAAACACGTTAAGGATACTAGCTAGAGTAACTTAGATAAGTAAACTCGGGTTGAGTTAAAAGATTCACAACGTTTGAAAATTAAAACCACTTTATTAAGCATTTATTCTAATAAGGAAAGAAAATAACTATACAAAGGGAAAAGCTAATAGGCCAAAATAGATCAAAAATTTTGAAAAATATCGAAAAATTGATTTTCTGGTTAAAATGAGGACAAATACAAGGAAAAGGCCACTTAACTTCGATAGAAGTCCCCCCTACACTTAATATAAACATTGTCCTTAATGTTTAAGCATGTGGGAGTAAACTCCCCTACACTTAGGACATTGTGCACTTTGTTTAAATCTCGCTAAGGAAGAGACGACTAAAGAGATTCCTATTTTAATATTGAGAAAATATAAAATAGTGAATCGAAAAGAGTTTAGGATAGAACCGGGAAGAAGGGAACACGGAATCACGGTTCGTCAAAAGTCATCAAGAGTGTGTCTTGGAAGCTCTAATCCCTGCACATGATAAGAAAGAAAGCAAGAAACACCACGGGGCTCCCCCTACACTTATGGTGAAAATAGATAGATAATTGGGTTGCCTCCCAAAAAGCGCTTGTTTTTGTTAACCGAGTCACGAGCCTGACTCGCCCCCGAATTAATTAGTCCATGGGGAAACCTCGAATGTAATACCGGGATCAAAGACCTTGTCCTCGTTCCCGGTTGACATCAACAAAGGAGAGGCGGGGGAATAAGTCTTGAATGGGAGAAAAACCCTTTCAACATACGAGAAGTATGTGAATTCAAGATCCACGGGAGGTGGGGTGGGTTAAGTAAGCACATTGTCCTCCCCCAAAGACAATGGATGCTGAACAAACAGAAAAGCCGTATGGGTATCAATCATAGCATAATCAATGTTACCTCCTGGGTCAAAGCACTCATCCTCCGTAATATTGGCTAAAGGGGAGGATGAAAGGTGCTCGGGAGGGGGTCTTGGGACAATACCTTCTTGCAGCAAATTATCAAAAATAATGTCCCCCTCCATGTCATCGTCATCATTACCTGGTGGTATGGAGTGAATATCGATTTCTTCCAGCAATGGGTCATTATCTTCAACGGGAGGAATAGATGGAGGCAAATAATCGGAAAGAGAAGGAGAAGTCAACTCTTCGATTTGAGCAATAAGAAGGTGCACTTCCCGTAATCTATCGCGAAGAAGCAAGTCTTCCACCTCATCCACAAGATCAAGTTCATCGGTGAACTTCTCGTAGGCCGAAGAGAATAAATCGTCATCACCTACATCTCCTGGTGGAGATTGAGAAATTTCAAAAGTGAAATTCTCATAGCAGAGAGAAGAATCGTCATCACTAGGATCGACCTCTTCCGTAAGAGCAATGTCGTCCTCAGGCTCCATAGCAGGTAAGTCACAAACCTCATCATCCAATACCTTGTTGAGACCAACATCACTAAGCTCATTCAACGAATCTAGATCCTTAGGCGCAATAGGAACATCGAGAGTAGGAGCAGCAACTTCAGAAGATTGGTTGAAAGTGTAGACATCATCGTCGTCGTCATAATCATAATAGATGGGACGAGTCCAGTTAGGAGTGACGTAATCGGCTAAGTCTTCCTTGATAACCTCCACATCTTTAAGAAGCTCATGCAACAACTTTTGTTGGTCATCTCCCCGAGTATGTTCAATTTCACCAATTCTATCCCACGCTATAATTAAACATTTTGGTGTAGAAAAGAAGGGAAAACGACTAAATTGGCTCAAAAAGGTGTCGGTGGTTTTCAAGGTTTCGTCCACATCAAGCAACGGTTGCCTTTCCTGATGCAAGTCAGCTCGGAGTTGAGCTAGACTTTCTAGAATGCCATTCAAAGAAGTGAGTTGTTGATCAAGACTAGATTGCTGAGAGGATTGATTATTGAGGGTGTGATGTGGGGGCTCACGGTTATAGACACTAGGATGATAGCACGGTACTTTCTCAAAGATTTGCGACGGATCACAAAAAGAAACATCGTGAGGGCCACCATAAATATAGCACCATGGGTATGGAGAAAAACTGGGTGCCTCTTGTGGATATCTATTATCATTTTCATAATTGTACCCTGGTTCTTGCCCGTGTCTATACAGGTATTGAACCGGGCACGAAACATGCCAATGAGAATCGCTTCCACAATAGATGCACGGGGGAACAGGAGGAGGTGGGTTCAAAAAGGACGAATTAGTCGAGTTGCACAAAGGACAAAATCCAAATAGGAATTGTGTATTGTCGAGATCGTTTCCACACCGCTCACACGTACACCATTGACAAGAGTTGTTCCCAGATACTTGTTTCCCACACCGGACGCAATGGATATAAAAATCCATAAAGAAAGATAGATAAGCAAGAAGAATATTTTTGGTGCAAAACTTAGAAAAAGAAATTCTTTTTATGATTTTTTAAATGTTTTTGGATTTTTGAAAATTTTTGATACGAAAAATAACGTTCACAAGTGAACGGGTCCCAAAAGCCAACGTGTCTCTCAAAAAAAACCTTTAATCCTCACGAAAAGAGCCGGCAGCGGCGCCATTTAATATTTGGATTTTTTTTGGTATGTTGAAATTGTTCGTTTTCTCAGAATCTCTTCGAATTGATCTCTGGTTAATTGTGCGACTCAGTTGTTCTTGGTGAATCAAATAAAATAGTTGTCGTTGTCTAAATCTAATTAAAAATAAAGACTTGAAACAATTAAAAATTAAGTAAAGACGGTAAAAAGAAACAATGAAAGATAAAAACTTGGCGAAAAGTAAATTGCAAGAAAATTAAAAAGTAAACAAAGTGAATGACGCGAAATAAAACTTAAATAAAAGGAAAGCAAGTAAAAGTGCAAATAAATAAAAAGGCGGGAAAAATAAAGTTTAAAACTGAAATCTGAAAAACCCTATTTGGAATAAATGATCCTATGCGGAATAACTAAGCCTATGCGGAATAAACAAAAACTCTATGCTGAAAAATAGCTATGCGGAATAAAGTAAATAAACACTTATGCGGAATAATTGAACAAGAACCCTTATGCGGAATAATAAAAATAAACCCTATGCAAAATGTAAGCTGATACGGAATAAAAGATGTTACTCGGAATATCTCGCTACTCGGAATAAAATGCCTATCCGGAATAACCTAATATTCCGCATAAACATCCTACCCGGAATAACTCATATTCCGCATAACCGTTCTATTCGGAATAACCAAACATTCCGCATAAACGCTCTATTCGGAATAACTGATATTCCGCATAAGGAACAATGAAAACAGGTGATCCGGAATAACTGGGAAAGAAACAGAAACCAAGAACATGAAGAACAGTAAGGAGAAAAGAAGCACGAATTTAACGAAATCTAACCAAGATAAACCAAAAGATTAAACCAAAACAACCACAAGGCATCAACTAACAATAATTAATCAATTCAAATCATCAAAACTAACAAACAAAGCCAAATCAATCAAAACCCACTTGATCAAAAACATAAAGACTCAAGAACATGAACACAAAGATTAAGAACAAATCAAACAAGAAAGGTAGAAGGAGATTAACAATAAAGTAAAGATTCACAACAATTAAATGGAAACTTACTCGGAATTAAAAGAAAATTAAAGATGCATTACATGAAGATTAAGGTGCATAAAATTAAAGAACAGGGAAATGAAAATATGAAAATGGTGGAAGAGAGGCTTGTCAGGCCACCAACAACCTAAACAAAATGAAAGTGGACACTATATATAGGGGGATTAGGGAGGAGCTTAGGAAGCTTGCTCCCTCTTTCTTCTTTCTCTTAATTGCACACTTAAGTCCTTGATCTTCTTAATCTTTTGTTAATCTTCTTAATACTTGGACTTTGTCTTGGGATTTCTTCAAAATCGTCTTGTAATTTTCAATAAATTAGACTTGAGTTCTTTGGCTTTTTAGTAAACTTCCGTCTTTTGACTTTTTCTTCGATAAATCTTCAGAATTGGTCTTGGACTTCCGTTCTTTTTCCACTTTTGATCTTTCGACTTTGTCTTTTGCCTTTTTCTTCGATAAAAGCCCGTGAAATCCCGTGTTTTCTCCACTTTTCACCTTTTCGTCCTAAATCACAACAAAAACACAAACCACGCATAATTCCGACATAAATGACATAAAATACACGTTTTGGCTCAGTTATTATTGTAATTAAGTGGTAAAAAGGATGTGTGTTTTCACACCTATCAAATACCAAACTTATAATTGACTCTATCATCTCTCGTTCTCCACAATTTAAAATCTCAAGGAATGAGACTCGTGGATGCTTAGCCAATTAAATCAAAGTTTTGGGTTTTCGAGTCATCTATAGGATCTTGCAAACTCTTAGAACTTTTCAAGTTTAGAATTCGCATTTTAAAGTTCCCTTGATAAACGACTCTCTAGGATCAATTATAGGAACTTGTGAAAAGTTCTTGTTCTTAACCCGTGAGAGTTAAGACTTTCGCGTTTTAAAGTTCCCTATATAAAAGCCTAGCAATACTTCACTTAAACACGTTAAGGATACTAGCTAGAGTACACTTAGATAAGTAAACTCGGGTTAAGTCAAAAGATTCACGACTATAAAAAAATAAAACCTCTTTATTAAAAATTTTATTTTAGCAAGGAAAGTAAATAACTATACAAAGGTAAACTACTAGGCCAAAATAGATCAAAAATTTTGAAAAATGTCAAAAAATCAATTTTCCGGTTAAAATAAGGACAAATACAAGGAAAAGCACACTTAATTCGATAGAAGTCCCCCTACACTTAATATAAACATTGTCCTTAATGTTTAAGCATGTGGGAGTAAACTCCCCTACACTTAGAACATTGTACACGTTGTTTAAATCATGCTAAAGAAGAGACAACTAAAGTGATTCCTATTTTAATATTGAAGAATATAGAATAGTGAATCAAAAGAGTTTAGGATAGAACCGGGAAGACGGGAACACGGAATCACGGGTCGTCAAAAGTCATCAAGAATGGATCTTTGAAAGCTCGAATCCTTGCACATCATAAGAAAGAAAACAACAAACACATACTAGGGTCTCCCCCTACACTTATTAGAAAAACAGAATAAAAGGATAGATAATTGGGTTGCCTCCCAAAAAAGTGCTTGTTTTTGTTAACCGAGTCACGAGCCTGACTCGTCCCCGAATTAAATGATCCATGGGGAAGCCTCAAATATAATATCGGGATCAAAAATCTTGTCCTCGGTCCCGGAGGAACATTATAGATGAGAGGCAAGAGGATAAGTCTTGAAGGGTAGAAAAGTCCTTTCAACATACGAAAAGTATGTGAAATCATGTTCCACGGGAGGTGGGGTGGGTAAAGGAATCAAAATGTCATCCCCAAAAGACATATGATTATCACTAAGCGGCAAAGCCGTAAAGGTGTCAATCATGGAATGGTTCCATGTCACCCCCCGGGTCAAAGCACTCATCCTCGGTAATGATTTCTAAAGGTTGGGATAAAAGGTGCTCGGGAGGGGGACTTGGGACAATATCTTCATGCAACAAATTATCAAAAAGAATATCCCCCTACGTGTCATCATCATCAATACCCGGAGGTATTGAGAGAATGTCGATTTCCTTCATAGCTGTATCATTATTCTCAACTGAAGTAATAGACGGAGGTAAAGACTCAGAAATAGGAGCAGAATTCAACGCTTCAATTTTAGCAATAAGAAGATGAACTTCTTCCACCTCATCTACAAGACCAAGTTCAGTGGTGAACTTCTCGTATGTCGGAGAGAATAAATCAACATCGCCTTCATCGCCCGGAGGAGAAGGAGAAATTTCAAAAGTGAAATTCTCATAGCATGGAGAAAAATCATCATCATTAAGAGCGACCTCTTCCGTAAGCTCCTCAGAAGTCTGCACATCACAAATCTCATCAAAGAATTTATCGAGACCAAAATCACTAATCTCACTTGATGTATCACTATCCTTAGACGCATTAGGGATATCAAGAGTAGGAGTAGTAATCTCAGAAGATGGGTTGAGATTATAGATATCATCCTCGGCATCATCATAGTAGTAGTATGGACGCACAAGAGGAGGAGTATAATCACTAAGATTAGATACTTGTTCTTGTTGCTGTCGCTTTTTCTCCTCCCTTGCTTCGCGTATGCTAGCTAATTCTTGTTGAACATATTGAAGTGTATTCAAAAAGTTGTCTCATTCTTCTTCACTCATTCCAACAGAAGGTTGATGATCGAGGGTAGGTTGTGGGTGCTCAAAATTTTGAAAACCGGAATTATAGCACGGATGTGGCTCATAGTAATTCATCGATTGAGAAGAATTAGAACTCGAATTTGGTTCATAATAATCCATCGGTGAAGAAAAATGAGGACACGGATTTAGCTCATAATAATTCATTGGCTGACAATAAGAAGTATCGTGAGGGGCCCCACAATTGTTGCAACACGGGTATTGAGAGAAACCCGGTGCATTTTGTTGATATGGATCGTCATATATGGGAGAGGGTGAAATAGTGTCATTAGAAGAGAAGAATGAATTGAAATATGAATTGATCGAATTGCACGATAGACAACGGCCAAATTTGTAATTACGGATATCCATTCCACACCGTTCGCATGAACACCATTGACAGGATTGACTACCAGAAGATGGTCTTCCACACCCTACACACTCAACAAACGAATCCATTAAACACAATAGATAAGCAAGAAGAATATCTTTGGTGCAAAACTTTCGAAAAAGAAATGATTTTTTATGATTTTTTTGAATTTTTTTTTATTTTTTAGGATTTTTGTAAATTTTTTTTTTGTCAAGAAAAATAACGTACAAAAGTGAACGAATCCCAAAATCCAACGCGTCTCTCACAGAAAACCGTTAATCTTCACGAAAAGAGCCGGCAGCGGCGCCATTTAATAACTGGTTTTTGCCAAGTATAAAAATTTGTTCGTCTCGATTCAATTCGAATTGATTTCCGGTTCAAAGTGTGACTCAGTCGTTTTTGGTTAACAAAAAGAAAGTTTTGATCATCTATTTCTAAGTAAAAGTTAAATGCGAATAGTAATAAAAATAAGCTAAAAACAATTAACTAAAAATAACGAAACAATATAAATAATAAAACGTGAATTAAAGCAAAACAATTAATAAAAATAAAATTAAAAGACGAAATTAACTATCGACTCGAAAATAAAGTTTACTTAATGAAAAAGGAGAGAATAAAACTAAGATGGTACTTTAAAGCTAAACGAGGCAAAACCTAAAGCGGGCACTAAATAAAAGATAAAACTTAAACTTTACGAAAAAATATTAATACTAAAAATCGACGAAAAATTCAACTAAAAATACGTAACTTTCGGAATTAAAATCGGAACAACTTTCAGATAAGACTAAACAATTACAGAACAATACTAAATAATAAACAAGCTAGCAGGCAAGCAGCTGGAAGCAGGCTAGCTGCTCAATTGGCGGGAAACTAAGTAACTAGGCAGGCAGGCATGACAATATCTTCGGAATAATCTTCGGAATCTTCGGAAGCAGGCAGGTAGATTGCTCAATTTTTTCGGAATAATCTTTGGAATGTTTAATGGGAAGCTGCCTAGTAGGCTAGTAGCTCAAAATTTCTTCGAAATAAAAATTTCTTCGCAATTTGAGCATTTTCAGAGTTTTGCATTTTTTCGGAATAATTATTTTCAGAACTTTTTTCGGAATAATTGATTTTCAGACTTTTTACTTTTTCAGAAAAAATAAGATTTCAGAGAAATAGCATATATTCGGAAAAGCAATAATTTCAGAAAAAATGACAATTCAGAGAAATCTTCGGAATATTAAAACCCTTTTGCGAAGATATGATAGACAAGTACAGTAACATTAAAAATTCACGAAATAAGCTAAAAATAAGCACAAATCAAATAAGCAATTAACCAAAACTTAATCTAAAACACTTTTAAGAAAAACTAATATAACCACAAATCAAAAACTTGAAAAACACTAATAAATCTAAAAATTAAAAATCAACTTTTTATAAAATAAACTAATAAGCACTGATCTAAAAACTTAACCGAATTAATTTTAAGAAAAAGCTAATAAGCCAAAATTTAAAAACTTTAAAAAACACTAAAGAATCAAAATATTTTAAATGAACTTTTTAAAAAAATTAACTAATAAGCACTTAATTAAAAATAAGAAAATTAACACAATAAGCACTAAAACACTATAAGTTATAAAAATCAAACACTTAAAAACCAATAAACATAATCAACCAAACGCATCAATAAATCAATAAACATCAAGATTAAGCAACTACATAATCATCTAAATCAACACAAGATTAATAATAAAGAAAGGAAGAATGAGAATGATTAATTGAAAAAGCTTGATTAAGATAAAGATTAAGATCTAATACATGATTAATGAAAAAGATTAAAACATGAAATAAAAGCTAGAGAGAGAAAATTAAAACTAGAGAGAGAAAGTAAATCTACACTACTCCTAATCTAAACTAACTAACCACCTCCTAATGACACATTAGGAGGGTATTTATATGAGGAGTAAAATGTTGGTGCTTTCTTCCTTCTTTCTTCTTGTCTCGACTTTAAATTCTTTGTCTTTCTCGACGTCGTCTCGGGATTTGTCGATATAATTTAAACGCGTCTTATAATTTTCTTCTTTAATTAGACTTGGTTCTTCGATGATATGAGCTAAAACTCATATCAATTTATCAACAAATAACCCTAAAACATGAAGCAAAATACCAATTTGTCTTGCAAAAACAGTGTTATGTGGTATGTTTGTGTTTGTGTACACTTGTGTAGGTAAAAGGATACATTTTCAAGCAAACAAAGGAAAATCAAGCTTAAATTGATGAAAAAGACAAAGAAGGATCAAAAGTGACAAGACTTTGAAGTGCAAGGACCTATCTTAACAAACTGCCAAAGATGAAGGACCAAAGTGTAAATATTGTAAAAAGTCAAGATCATAGTTAAACAAGGTCAACTTTCAAGTCAACTCAGTCAAAGGACCATTTCTGCTCAGGAATGAAGTTTGAAGGACTAAAAGTGCCAAAGAAATGAAGTTACAAGCCTAAAAGTGCAATCTGCCAAAGTCTAGGGGCTAAATCTGCCAATATTGGAAATTAATTCAAGTTTAATCCATGTGATACAATTTTAACCAATGAGAAGGCAGTAAAACAAGCACACGGATTGCCACATAAGGGCATTTAATACCCACTCAGCCGCCTTCATTAATGACAAAATCTGAACAGTGCAATCCGTGTGCACTTGTTTCAACCATTCAGGAATCGACACGTGTCATCTTCAAACGGCCAAAAAATTTCCCAGGATCGTTTTTGAGCTAGACTGAATTTCATGAAGAGTTTTAAACATCAAAAGCGCTTATTTTTGAGAGACGAACACAATGGTCATCATCAATTAACAAGAAATCGACTCAATCAAAAAGCCCCAATTCATGTTCATACTTGGAAAATCAATTTAGCAGAATTGTGCCACATGGAGACCTGGGATTGGTCTCAACACGTCATCATCCCCAACAAACTTCCTTCTCAAGTCTATAAATAGCAGTTTAGGGTTTCATTTGTACGTAGTAGTTGTAAGTGTGAAAAACACACACATTTACATTTTCTCTCAACTTTTTCCTTTCTTAGCTAAACTACTCAAGAGTTTGACACACTCTTGAGTTAGTTAGTTAGTTAGAATCCTTTTAACCAACTTTGTAACTGAATTCCATTAATAAAATTCAAATTCTTCATTTCCCGCCAAATTCTATCTTCATCATTACTGTTCATACCTGCCTTCAATTGATACTTGTGTTGCTGTTTGAAGTTTGTTATGATCATACATTGATCATAATTAACTTTGGAAGAAGAATTGTAGCTGTTTGTTGTTTTCAGTTCAAATCCATAGCTTATGAGATGAGTTCATGCCATGGAGATGTTCTCGTTGATTGTAGCAGATTTGTTGATTGTAGATGGTTGATCTAGTGCTAAGGTGGTGGTTAGCACTAGGATAGAGAGTACAGCACTCCTCTACTTCCCAATGGTTTCTTCACTAGGTTCTAAAGTCTTGTTTTTGATTCCACTCAATTTGTCAAATGCATGCTTAATTCCTAGTTAATCTTAATTGTGTTTGTATGATAAAACATGTTTAGCTGTTATTGATTTGATTCCATTGCTTTTGTAGCTTAATTGTAGCTAATCTGCTAATTTCTTTGATAACTGCTCTTGTTGATAGCTTATATCTTCCATTTTTTAGCTTTGCATTTCCATTTGAGCTCTTGTTGCTTTACATACTTGCTAGTAACTTTTACACATCTCTTTTTGGTTATTAAGGTTGGATTGATAAAGGATTTTACTCAGCTTGAATTAGAACTTGTAAAGTCTTTGAAAATTTCCATATAGTTCAGATAAAGGAGTGTTTGGAATTAGCTTTTGAAAAGTTTTCAAGTGTTGGTTTTTGGCAAACTAATGTTCATTTTCAGTCATTAGGTGATTACAAAGTGTTTTGAGTAATTTTCAAGTCAACTCTTAAGTCAAAAAGGCAATTGGCAAGAAAAAGTTTTGGTTGATTTTCAGTCAGTTTTGGTTTAAAAAAGTATTCAATTTCATTTGCTTGCCATTTACTGAATTCTTGATGAAATTTCACCAAACCTGTTCTCAATTGTAGTTCAATTTATGAAATTTCATATCCTATAAGCACTTGATACAGTTTCCATTCAGCAAATAGAAATAAGCAAAAATCTGAATAGTTGAGATAAGCAATGTTTTTGTAAATGGAAACTGCATTTTCAGATCTTTTGATTTCATTCATTAACTTTGCAATTTTCTTTCACAAATCCATTTAGTAGATGATATTGAATGATTTTTGAGAGTTTCAGCTTTTTGTCAAAAAATTCTGGTCAACGCTTGGTCAACATAAGCCATTTTCAGCTTATTTCAATTTCCCAACTTATTACTTGATGAAATTTGATATGACTTGATTTCCCGTTCATCATTTGAGTTCTTTAATCAGTTTAAGCACAAAAATCCAGTTGTGCATGTACAGATTGTCCTAGAGCTTATTTTGTGCTTATTGTGAAGTGCTTATTTGCTTATTTGACATTTTCAGCAAGTTTCCTTTTACAGACCTAGCTTAATTTGAATTTGAAGTGTTTTGCAACTTATTTGAACAAATTTGGTTCAGTAATAAGCTCAAACGAGCTTATTTGTCTTGGAAACCCGTTTTTGGCTTAAATACTTTCAGAAATTGCATTTTGGTCCCTCTTGTATTAAACAGTTTTTAACTTTGGCTAAAACTTGCTAATTTCTAGGGTTTGCACAAATAAGTCCTTTTAGTTTTGAATTTGTTAAATTTCAGTTAGTAGTTTTGGAATTTGTTACATTTTGGTTAGTTTGTTACATAGTTTTCATAATTGATCCTTTTGGTTTGCTGTTTTACACTTTCAGTCCTTATACTTGTTAAACTTTACATTTTGAGCATTTATATTTCATAGAATTTACATTTTCAGTCCTTTTAGTTCTAAAATTTACATTTTGAATCTTACTTGAATAAAAACTTGGTATTTGCACGATGTTTTACATATAAATAGGTAATATTTTTCAATTTTGCAAGGCTTTGTTGAATTAGCAAATAGAATATCCAAAAAAGATTAACAACCAAAAACAGTTAAAAACCCGATATTGATTGGACTTTCAATTAGCAAGAACTGAGAAAAACGAACTGCATTATACACAATTTCAAATGGCGCCGCTGCCGGTTCTTTGACTTTACGAGAGACTATCGATTGACGGTTTTCATTGGCTTTTGGGATCCGTTCACCTTGTGAACGTTATTTTTACGTATCATAAATCAAAAACAAATTAAAAAATCAAAAATATAAAAATATATAAAAACTAAAAAATTAACAAAACAATTCTTTTCCTAAAGAATTGACCAAAAAAATTAAAAAATCCAAAAAGCAATCTTTTTCCTAAGAGATTGCACCCAAAAATATATATTTTTGGATTCCCTCGGTTTTTATGTACATATAGTATTTTCTCTTAAAAAAACTCATAAATACAAAAATATTTTCCATATATTATTATAAGTAAATACGTATACGTATAAGAACAACCAATCTACATATTCTCCATAAGTATTGCCACGGCAATACACCGTGTTGAGGGGCGTTCCGGTCCTTGACACGTGTATCGATCAAACAAAATAAAGCAAGAATAGATAAATACTCTCAATAAGCAACAATTCGCAGAATACGAACATTTAAGTGAATAGAAAGGCGATGTGCTTTAAATGCCATCTAAGGGTCAAGAGGTACTTAAGTGCTTCGCGCCACCTAACCCCCCGTTCACTTGTAAGTATTTTAAGAAGGAAGGCTTCATTGGGGGTCTTGCACCCAAGTAGTACATACGTATATTGTTATTTTCTTGTGGATATTTAATATTGAAACTCGAAGAGGATAATCCATTTCTCTTCAAAGTCACACGAGAGCTTCTCTCTCATTCCTCGTATTGAGTTGCATGCTCACTCGCGGGCGTGCACAAATACCGATTGATGTACAACCTCTTCCTCCGAAAAGGAAGAAAAAGAGAAAGAGTAAGACCACCACCGTCCATCAAGCCGATCACGAGAATCGTGCTTTGACTCCTCCACCACAAGAAGCCATGGCTATTGATAATCGCTCTTTGATGGAACGTATGCAAACCAATGTTAATGGATATGCTAGTGCTATTAAGATTCCCGAGATTCCCGCAAATACATTTGAGCTACACACATCTATGATTACTATGGTTTCACAATCACCTTTCTATGGTAACAAGAATGATGATCCTCATGCTCACCTTAAGAGATTCCTTTCTCTTTGCAATACCATTAAGCACAATGGAGTTCCACATGATGCTATTAAGTTGATGTTAGTGTCATTTTCACTAGAGGGACCCGCTAAGCATTGGTTAGACACCCAACCACCCGATAGTATCACCACATGGGATGGTTTCACCACTAAGTTTTTGAACAAATTCTTTCCTCCATCTAAGACCATGACCTTGAGGACATTAATTATAGGCTTTCAACAAAAACCTAGTCAATCCTTTAGTGATGCTTGGGAAGAGTATAGTGAGTTATTGAGGCGATGCCCTAACCATGGATTGGATGATGTTCACCAAATCAATACCTTCTATAATGGCCTTAAACCTCACCACCAAGATTCACTCAATGCTTCCGCGGGAGGAAATATTCTTCTTAAATCCGTGCAAGAGGTCTTGGAAATCATTGAGACTAAAGCAATGGTTCAAAAAAACAATCAATTTGAAGAAAGGGTTCATGTTATCCAAAACAATTCTCAAACCTCTTGTGACAAACAACTCCTCAAGTTTCAACAAGAGATCATTCAAAAGATGGATAGAGATAGTGAGAGGAATTTGAAAGTACAACAATAAATACTTCAAGCTTTTAAGAACATTTCATTGAACAATTCTTCAAATGATGTGAATGCCATTACCCTTTCTTGTGTAACTTGTGGAGGTCCCCATTCTTATGAACAGTGTGATAAGGTGCAAGTGTATCAAGGGGATTGCTATGCTTACCAAGAGGAACATCGTGAACACTTCAAGCCAAATATCAATCCAAATAACCTTTCTTACAAGTCCTAAAACTACCTTACTCCACCCGGATTCCCACCCCAACCACCCACCCAAATTCAACAAAATCCTCCTCAAATTTTACCAAGGAATCAAGGGCAAAGACCACCTTATCAAGGAAATAAATACAAGGCACCCAATCAATTTCAACCTCAAGGAAATAACTTCTATCCACCAAACCAAGGGTTTAATCCACCACCTCAATCTTTCCCACAACAAAGTTTTTATCAAAGAAAATGTGCAATTTAACCCTATGGATTTGGTGCTTCAAAAGTTCACTTCTTTTGAGAAACAATTGAAAGATAGTCAAGAGGAAAATAACAAGAAATTTTCTCTTCTTCAAAACCAAATTATTTATACTCAAAGACCACAAGGGGCTTTACCTTCCAACACACAAACAAATCCAAGGGCAAATGTCAATGCTATTACAACAAGAAGTGGAAAGTCAACAAAGGATCCTTCACCTCCTAAACCTACTATTGTTCAACCCACTTGTGCTCCTACTTGTGACAAGCCCTCTACCTCTACTTCACCACCTCAAAATGCTCCCATTTCTCCAATTTCAAAGCCTACTCATGAAGCACTCAATAAGGAAAATCCTTCATCAACCACTCAACCACAACCAAAACCAAGTCTTCCTTATCCCTCAAGATTGAGAAAAGAAAAGCTTAAGAACAAGGATGATATCCAAGTTTCTAACTTTTTAAGGATGTTCAAGCAACTTAACATTAATATCTCCTTTGCGGAAGCCTTAGCCAATATGCCTAAGTTTGCTAAGATGATTAAGGACTTGCTTTCTAACAAGGAAAGATTGGTGGATTTTCCTAATGCTTCATTGAATGAAAATTGCTCCGCGGTTTTGCTTAAGAAGTTGCCTACTAAGCTTGGAGATCCGGGGAGGTTTTTGATTCCTTGCAATTTCCCGGGGGTGGAGAATTGTATGGCTTTAGCGGATTTAGGAGCAAGCATAAACCTCATGCCATTATCGGTTTGGAAGAGACTTTCACTTCCCGAGCTCACTCCTACTAAGATGACTCTTGAGTTGGCCAACCGTACTATAGCTTATCCAGTGGGAATTGCGGAAGATGTTTTTGTGGGGGTTGATAGATTTACATTTCCCGCGGATTTTGTGGTGGTTGATTATGATATGGATCCTAGAGTGCCTTTGATTGTTGGTAGGCCATTTTTGAGGACGGGTCGTACTTTAATCGATGTGGCGGAAGGAGAACTTACAATGCGGGTATGAGATGAGAGAGTTGTGTTTAACATGGGGAAGTTGTCTAAAAAGTCTAATGAGCCCGAAGCGGTAAAACATATTGATGTTGTGCATGAGGAGGAAACACAAAATGATCTTCTTGATGAAGTTTGTGATGAGTACTTTTATGAAGCTTGCTCAAGTGGCGATTATGATTTACCTCATATTGAGACCATTGCTTCCATTACTTCATTTTTGGATTGTCATGAACATCAAGAGCTAAACCTTAGTGAAATCCCATATGACACTCCACTTTTCCACAATAATAACCATGTTCATCAGGACTTTAGTGATGGAGAATCTTCTCTTTGTGATTCACCAACATATGATGACTATAGTGATGATGAGCTTTCTACTTGTGACTCTCCATTTGTTGATGATCATACTTCCTTTGGTTTTGAGGGATCACCAATCTTTGATAGACCTATCTATGATGTTTATGGTGATGAGGAGGATTCTATTATTGATGAGATTGATGAGTTTTTAGTGGAGGATATATCTTTTGAGTACACTCTTGGTTATCTTGATAAGGAGGGGGACATACTCTATTTAGAATCCCTATTGAATGAAGATCCTTTACCTTTTTCCTTGCCCACCTAGACCTTTCAAAGTGATGAAGGCAAACAAGTCATCGT
Source organism: Glebionis coronaria (assembly GCA_025667525.1). Classification (NCBI taxonomy): domain Eukaryota; kingdom Viridiplantae; phylum Streptophyta; class Magnoliopsida; order Asterales; family Asteraceae; genus Glebionis; species Glebionis coronaria. The sequence goes on along the minus strand of CM046880.1, from coordinate 149,204,823 downwards.
GGTTCCTTCCAAGAGTTTGTTGTTACCCATGCATTCACAACCTTTCTCTCACAATGTGAACTACAAAGGAGAATCTTCTAAGGCAACCAACACTTGTTGTTTTCCCATCAAGGAACGGATTTTTGATCCTGGCATAGAGCTTACTAAACCATCTCAGTATCCGTCTAATGCAACAAAAGGAAAACTTGTGAAAAATTTGAGAGCTTTACACTATCACCTTGGGAAGAACATATGGGAAACCATTTTGGAGAACAACACCTCACTCTTTTCACCATTGTTTGGGAAGCTAGTTGTTGAATTGTGTTATAAGTGGGAGGGTAATTATGTATTTGATCCTGGGGGATATTTATGGAGTTTTGAGTTTTACCTCATCATGGAGATTTTTCTTAAAAAGGGGCAGAACTTTTCTTCTCCATGATAGGTTTTAGACACTTTTAAGTGTGGGACAAGTCGAGCTAGAGACTCATTAACTCAAGCATCGTATAACTAGGTTTAGAGTGTTGTAGGTTAGCAATAAGGTATAGACATGGAGATAAGTGTAGGGGAGACCTTCTTTTGTCTTCATGTTGTTTGTAGGGTTGCTCACTCATTTCATGCTTTGGAGCTTATGGAGGAGGCCCTTGTATCCGGTTCACTTCGTTACTATAGTGATTTTTCATTGACACCTTGTGCTTAAACATGATTTCACTAATAGTTGTCCTTTCCTTAACTTGGGTTAAGCAAAGTCTCTTCATTGTCATAAGTGTAGGGGAAGTTTTTATACTTCCATGCTCTTCAACATTGAGGACAATGTTTAGCTTAAGTGTAGGGGGGTCTTCTATCGAAGTGACCTTACCTAGAACTTGTCATTGTCTTGCATGATAACATGGAAAATTGATTTTTCAACATTTTTTTCAAATTTTTGATCTACTTTGGCCAACAAAAATATGCATTCATAATTTTTGCATCAATCATTTTGCATAACACATTTGCATTGTATATATCTCTTCTTTCATTTTCATCAAAAATATATAAAAAGAAAAAAATAAAATAAAACATGGTTTAACAAATTTAGACTTCTTTGACATATTAGGCCCGCCATGGATATTTTGACTCAACCCGAGTTTGCTTATCTTAGCATTCTCTAGCTAGTATCCATGTAGTCCTTCATTGGTCTATTAGGCTAAGCATCCACCAATTTCATTATTTGAAATTTTAAATTTGTGGAGAATGGGAAATGATAGAGTTGAAGCAAGTATAAAAGGGCTAGATAAACTTCATGATAATTACTTGTGGCTAAACCCTTCTCTTCTTAACCTCTATTTTCTTCGCATGTATATAATTGTTAATAAATAATCAAGAACGGTTTTAATCGGTTTGTAATCTCTTATGCATTTTTGGCTAATCATTCATGGTTGATATAAGTACGTCTTAAGATTCTAAGTTAGAACGTTTTATGTGTACTAGACTTATGTCATGCTCAATATTTAGCGGGTGTTTTTCCTTTTATTCTTTTGAACTTTCTTTGTGAGGAATAAAGAAAAATAAGAGCGACTTATGAAAAAAAATGAGTGGCTAGAGAAAAAAAATAAAAAGAAAAGAAAGAAAAAAAAAATAAAAAAAATAAAATAATACAAGACTCCCAAGAGGGGCAGTGTGGTGTTAATTATAGTGACTATTGAGTTCCAATATTACCTTGACGGGTTGCGGGGATTCAATAGATTGCTCCAATCCAATATTACCTTGACGGGTTGCGGGGTTGAAGATCCAATGTCTCAAAAAGATGGCGGAAGTAAATTATTGCGTGAGTTTTATTTTCTTTCCTTAGCGAGTGTGTAGCTACTTATGAAAGCATGACATGAGGATTTTACACATAAGGCGAATGACTTATTACTCTCGAAACGGACTTGTATTAATTGCGAGCGGTTTTTCAAGTAATGGATGAGAGGATTACTTAGGATTAAAACCGTGCTTCCTTATTTTTGGATTTTACACTTCTTATACTTCACACTTGAAATAATGACAAATTTGCCCACAAGCAATTTGCTCAAATAATAACCGGTTCCACATTTAATTGTCATGAATAAGTTGATGCACTTTTTACTTGTGAATGCAATGATCCCATTTTAAGCTTGGTATGGGGAAAGTGAAACTTGAGGGTGATAAATGTCCATGGTACCCAAGCCCTAATCTAAGCCATTGAATTATTTATGAGTTATTTCCATCAAAACCATTTCAAGAAAAAAATCAAAAAGATATAGATAGAATTGTATTTTGTTCATTGCATTGTTAAAAGTCAAAATCATGCATCATGTAGTTTAGAGTAGTGTAGATGCATTCCATATGGCCAAGGTGGGTTAATTATGAGGAGAATGTAAATTTGTGCTTTAAAATATATAGAATTGCATGAGGACATGACAATGTTCAAGTGTAGGGGATTCGATATGAGCTAAAACTCATATCAATTTATCAAAAAATAACCCTAAAACATGAAGCAAAATACCAATTTGTCTTGCAAAAATAGTGTTATGTGGTATGTTTGTGTTTGTGTACACTTGTGTAGGTAAAAGGATACATTTTCAAGCAAACAAGGGAAAATCAAGCTTAAATTGATGAAAAAGACAAAGAAGGATCAAAAGTGACAAGACTTTGAAGTGCAAGGACCTATCTTGACAAACTACCAAAGATGAAGGACCAAAGTGTAAATATTGTAAAAAGTCAAGATCATAGTCAAACAAGGTCAACTTTCAAGTCAACTCAGTCAAAGGACCATTTCTGCTCAGGAATGAAGTTTGAAGGACTAAAAGTGCCAAAGAAATGAAGTTACAAGCCTAAAAGTACAATCTGCCAAAGTCTAGGGGCTAAATCTGCCAATATTGGAAATTAATTCAAGTTTAATCCATGTGATACAATTTTAACCAATGAGAAGGCAGCAAAACAAGCACACGGATTGCCACATAAGGGCATTTAATACCCACTCAGCCGCCTTCATTAATGACAAAATCTGAACAGTGCAATCCGTGTGCACTTGTTTCAACCATTCAGGAATCGACACGTGTCATCTTCAAACGGCCAAAAAATTTCCCAGGATCGTTTTTGAGCTAGACTGAATTTCATGAAGAGTTGTAAACATCAAAAGCGCATATTTTTTAGAGACGAACACAATGGTCATAATCAATTAACAAGAAATCGACTCAATCAAAAAGCCCAAATTCATGTTCATACTTGGAAAATCAATTTAGCAGAATTGTGCCACGTGGAGACCTGGGATTGGTCTCAACGCGTCATCATCCCCAACAAACTTCCTTCTCAAGTCTATAAATAGCAGTTTAGGGCTTCATTTGTACGTAGTAGTTGTAAGTGTGAAAAACACACATATTTATATTTTCTCTCAACTTTTTCCTTTCTTAGCTAAACTACTCAAGAGTTTGACACACTCTTGAGTTAGTTAGTTAGTTAGAATCCTTTTAACCAACTTTGTAACTGAATTCCATTAATAAAATTCAAATTCTTCATTTCCCGCCAAATTCTATCTTCATCATTACTGTTCATACCTGCCTTCAATTGATACTTGTGTTGCTGTTTGAAGTTTGTTATAATCATACATTGATCATAATTAACTTTAGAAGAAGAATTGTAGCTGTTTGTTGTTTTCAGTTCAAATCCATAGCTTATGAGATGAGTTTATGCCATGGAGATGTTCTTGTTGATTGTAGCAGATTTGTTGATTGTAGATGGTTGATCTAGTGCTAAGGTGGTGGTTAGCACTAGGATAGAGAGTACAGCACTCCTCTACTTCCCAATGGTTTCTTCACTAGGTTCTAAAGTCTTGTTTTTGATTCCACTCAATTTGTCAAATGCATGCTTAATTCCTAGTTAATCTTGATTGTGTTTGTATGATAAAACCTGTTTAGCTGTTATTGATTTGATTCCATTGCTTTTGTAGCTTAATTGTAGCTAATCTGCTAATTTCTTTGATAACTGCTCTTGTTGATAGCTTATATCTTCCATTTTTTAGCTTTGCATTTCCATTTGAGCTCTTGTTGCTTTACATACTTGCTAGTAACTTTTACACGTCTCTTTTTGGTTATTAAGGTTGGATTGATAAAGGATTTTACTCAGCTTGAATTAGAACTTGTAAAGTCTTTGAAAATTTTCATATAGTTCAGATAAAGGAGTGTTTGGAATTAGCTTTTGAAAAGTTTTCAAGTGTTGGTTTTTGGCAAACTAATGTTCATTTTCAGTCATTAGGTGATTACAAAGTGTTTTGAGTAATTTTCAAGTCAACTCTTAAGTCAAAAAGGCAATTGGCAAGAAAAAGTTTGGGTTGATGTTCAGTCAGTTTTGGTTTAAAAAAGTATTCAATTTCATTTGCTTGCCATTTACTGAATTCTTGATGAAATTTCACCAAACCTGTTCTCAATTGTAGTTCAATTTATGGAGTTTCATATCCTATAAGCACTTGATACAGTTTCCATTCAGCAAATAGAAATAAGCAAGAATCTGAATAGTTGAGATAAGCAATGTTTCTATAAATGGAAACTGCATTTTCAGATCTTTTGATTTCATTCATTAACTTTGCAATTTTCTTTCACAAATCCACTTAGTAGATGATATTGAATGATTTTTGAGAGTTTTAGCTTTTTGTCAAAAAAATTCTGGTCAACGCTTGGTCAACATAAGCCATTTTCAGCTTATTTCAATTTCCCAGCTTATTACTTGATGAAATTTGATATGACTTGATTTCCCGTTCATCATTTGAGTTCTTTAATCAGTTTAAGCACAAAAATCTAGTTGTGCATGTCCAGATTGTCCTAGAGCTTATTTTGTGCTTATTGTGAAGTGCTTATTTGCTTATTTGACATTTTCAGCAAGTTTCCTTTTACAGACCTAGCTTAATTTGAATTTGAAGTGTTTTGCAACTTATTTGAACAAATTTGGTTCAGTAATAAGCTCAAACGAGCTTATTTGTCTTGGAAACCCGTTTTTGGCTTAAATACTTTCAGAAATTGCATTTTGGTCCCTCTTGTATTAAACAGTTTTTAACTTTTGCTAAAACATGCTAATTTCTAGGGTTTGCACAAATAAGTCCTTTCAGTTTTGAATTTGTTAAATTTCAGTTAGTAGTTTTGGAATTTGTTACTTTTGGTTAGTTTGTTACATAGTTTTCATAATTGATCCTTTTGGTTTGCTGTTTTACACTTTCAGTCCTTATACTTGTTAGACTTTACATTTTGAGCATTTATATTTCATAGAATTTACATTTTCAGTCCTTTTAGTTCTAAAATTTACATTTTGAATCTTACTTGAATAAAAACTTGGTATTTGCACGATGTTTTACATATAAGTAGGTAATATTTTTCAATTTTGCAAGGCTTTATTGAATTAGCAAATAGAATATCCAAAAAAGATTAACAACCAAAAACAGTTAAAAACCCGATATTGATTGGACTTTCAATTAGCAAGAACTGAGAAAAACGAAGTGCATTATACACAATTTCATTCGACTTCATTAAACTTCCGTCTTTAGACTTTTTCTTCGATAAATCTTCAGAATAGGCCTTGGACTTCCGTTCTTTTTGTACTCTTGATCTTTTGACTTCGTCTTTTCTCGTTTTCTTCGATAAAAGCCCGTAAAAGCCCGTGTTTTCTTCCTTTTTCATCTTTTGGTCCTAAAACACAATAAAAACACAAAACACACATAATTCCGACATTTACGAATTAAAATGCACGTTTTGGCTTGGTTATTATTATAATTAAGTGGTAAAAGGATGGGTGTTTTCACACCTATCAAGACGCGTGGGATCGTTTTAAGGAATTTCTTAGGCAATGTCCTCACCATGGATTTTTTTAGTTACACCAATCGACACGTTTTACAACGGTCTTAGTTTTCAAGAACAAGATTCGTTGAATTCCGCCGCCGGTGGCAACTTTTTGTGTAAGACTCCGAAAGATGCATTAATGATTATCGAGAATAGATCCAAGGTTTACCAACTCCGCAACACACCGAGTTTTTCCAATGTTGCCAATGTTAGTAATTCTAATCGCGACACTGAGAGGGTTGATGCGAAAGTCGACAAGTTGACGAATGTGTTTACGTCTTTTCTCATCGAGATGCAATAAAAAGACGCTCGCGCTACGGTGAAAGCGGTTGAGGTTTCGTGTACGTTGTGTGGTGGACCTCATAATTATAACGAGTGTGCGGCTATGGATGGTCAAACGTCGAGTGTTAACGCGTTAAACAACAATTTTCAAAATCAAAATAACGCAGGTCCATCACAAGGAAATTTTAATCAAGGCAATAATTTTCAAAACCATAACAATTTTCAAGGAAATAATCAACAAGGGAATTTCAAAATCAAGGTTATAATCAAGGTCGGAATTTGAGTTGGCAAAATCGAGACAACAATCAAAACTCAAATTTTTCAAACAACAACAATCAAGGAAACAATTTTTCGAGTGGTAATCAAGGAAATTTTCAAAGATACAATCAAAACCAAGGGAACTTTAATGCTAATCAAAATAGTTCGTCAAATGATTTTCAAGAATACATGAAAACGACTGAGGCTAATATGAGACGTTTAGAGGGAAAAATTGGTACTTTGAAAAACGACTTTTCCAATACTTTGAAAAATCAAAACACGAAGATTAAGCAAGGACAAATCGACATAAAAAAGATGTTTTCGGCTATTATGAACAAAGCCTCGGGTGCGTCATCGAGTTCGTTACCTAGTGACACCGTTGCTAATACGAAAGAACAATGTAAAGCCGCCTCGTCTCGTGAGAAAAGTCATGTGATTACCCCTAACCTTGATGGATTTCGAGTTGTTCCTGCTTCTCAACCCTCGACTTCCAAGACGCCTTCATGTTCTAAAGTCGATGGGATGAACTTGGCGACCAAGGAAAAGAGTGCACACCCTCGTGCACCTCAAATTCTCTCCACGATTCAAAAAGAGAGCTTTATCGACATCACCAAAGTAACCCTTGAAGAAACTTGTGCATCGATCCTTCTTAAAATATCCAAAAGGCAAATGTCGAGAAAGGAAGAGGATCCGGGCCAATTTCTATTACCTTGTGATTTTTCCGAGATTGAGGGATGTTTACCCTTGCCGATTTAGATGCTAGCATCAATCTCATGCCTCATTAAACAATCATGTAAAAAAATTACAACATATATATAATCCAAGTTATATATATTATAATTAACACTTCTCAGTCTAGCCTTGTCGGTAACTCAAGAATTCTTCGACACTGTTATAGTCAAAATATTTTTAAACATTTTACTCAAAATATTTATTTAAAAATATGTATGGTTAAAATATTTTGAAATGTTTTATTTAAAACCTTGGTTTTAAAAATCTTTCGTTCTCTATAACGAGAGCTCTGGTACCAAACTGTAACACCCCCAAATATTCACATTTTGAATCAGCGGAAGATTCGTTGGTATTACGGGATAGAACATTACTCAAATCATAAACAACGCTTAAAAATCGCGTCGTTTAATAATAAAGCATTTTCATTCATGAATCTCAAATTACATAGGTCCTCAGGTCATAGTGTGTCATACAAATTTACAAAACATTTGAATGGAAATTTTTATTTGAATGCGGGACATAAATTCTTGTCGTCTTCCCGAGAATTACCTTCAAGTACCTGAGATAAAACATGTTAAAAGTCAGTGAAACGCTGAGCGAGTTTATATAGTTTAATAACAACCATTAACATAAAACCGGTATATAATCATTACCGAAAAACATTTTTGTACAATTCTTTGTCATAGACCATAATATAGGTCAAAAACATTTTATACGAATCATTTTCGTAAATCATAACATAGGCCTTAAGCATTTGATACGAATCATTGTCGTAAACCATAACTTAGGCCAAAAACACTTTATACGAATCATTGTCGTAACAACACCATTCAATACGTTTTATAACATTGTTTATAAAATAATAAAAACCGTTATATAAAACAGTTATGTAAAACCAGAACATGGGTATAATCATAAATAAGACCCCATATTGCTAGTCAGGCAATATATTAAAATTCAAATCGCATATCATATGTTATTCCTGAGACCGCAACCTCAGTATTACAATTATCATTATTATCGGATTATTATAAGCCGCATGACATTCTTACCTTTCTATAAAATATATCGGGTAGCTAGCCCAGTTTTCATTTGCCCATTTAAAATAGCGTGTCGTCATAATAATCTCGCTAAATATATCTCTATCATACATAAATTCGCTTACCACTTAATGTGGCTCGACGGGGATCAACCGTCAAGGCGCGAATTAGGGTGATCTTCCCCAAATAGTAATATTATATGCATAAGCATCTACCAAATCCCAGTAGTTCACAATTTATGCTAATGGAATTTATAGTGACATAACCTCACTTTTAATAATCTATTTCAATTCATTCATTGGGTCATTCAATCAATTGAGTTCATATCAATAAACATATAATCGGGACCACTTGTGTTCTATTTTTATTAAAACTAGCATGTTATCTCCCTCACGGGTTTATAAAATATTTTATAAAACATTTAAAAGAGTGCGTGGCTATGAACTCACTTTGGCTGGGAAAGGCGGGTTTTCGGCAAATAGGATGTACGGTACGTGCCTCGATCATGGGAACCTAACAAATAATACTCGGTCTTAGACTATCGTCAAATAACTTTATAAAAGTTGTTACATATATATAATGATGTCACAACATGATGATCAAGTGGGGTTTTATTCCTTATACAACATTACTAGTTGTTATGTACTAGTTAACTTAGTCTAGTTATACTAGTTTTAGCCCATTTAAATATTAAGGCCCAATAAGCCCATTAAGAGTACAATACATTATATTAGTCTATTTATCTTTTTAAGACCAGGCCCATACTCATATGTTGGGCCCAAGTGGATTAATCCCATGAGTAAGTCCAATAATATTAAACCAAACTAGTTGGGCCTAGTGGTCCAACAAGGCTAATTTGCCCCATTATGGTCCATTAGTTATAAAGCTCGGTTTTGTTGATTTTTACTTGTAAAGTGTGTTTACATATCAGTATATGATTTATAAAAATGTTACATTAGACGGGTCCGACCATCTAAGTTTTATTTGGCGAAAACGTTAATCTTTCGGTTTTAGCCGAAAAGACGTAAAAATTTTATATATAGTTTGTAGTTTAGAAAACATTTGAGTCTCATGTTTATAAAAATGTAATGTTTATTCATTATAGTATATAACTTATTTTATAATAGTTATTACTATTTATCAACTTTTATATACTTATTATATATAATATTTTACTTTGAGTGTCTTTTTAATAATATATACTTTAGTCAAAATCTGATATACAATTTCAAGTCCACCATTTTGATTATATCATGAGTTCTATAATGAATTGGAACCTCAAATTTTTATTGTATAAAATAAATGATATGTGCTACAAATAACTCTTCTGTACCTTCTGCTCAAACAGCCTCTAAGTATTTTTAAAATTTCGTCCAAAACAGAATAGACATATTTATGCTACAAAAGTTTTTTGGCCATATCTTACTCATTTTTAACATTCCATTGAGTGGCCAGTTCACCACTTATGTAAAAATCATTTATCTATCTGTATATCCAATAATATAATTCATTTGATCAACGAAAAATATTGAAACCTACTGTTTATAACAGCCTACTTATTTAGTTATGATATCATCATGTTTTACTTGTAGATTTAGCCTTGTTAGCTTAATCTAATGACACAAAATTCCCATGCAATCACTTGATCATCATTCATAGATCTATTACATATACATTTGGAAATAGATATACCAGAACTTTTACAAAAATACTAAGGTGATAGGAAGAAATCATCTTGTACCAACCAATATGATGAAAGGCTAAGGTTTATGATGAACAAGACTTGGTTTTTGGTAATCAAATCATATGAGTTAGCAAGACCACTTTTGAGACCACCAAAAGTATGAATACTTCTTTGAAAATCAGCCCTAAACCTCCTTGACTATTCCGTTATACTTGTTAAAACCACCTCAAATCTTCATCTCTTCAAAAGGCCTTCAACATATGTGAATTTTATATAGAGTTTATGGTAGATTTTTGATGATTATGGTGTTGTGGTGGTGATATGGGGCGGCAAAGAGAAGGGAGAAGAGAGAGTGGAGAGAGTTTTTGCTAGATTTGCATGTGTGCTATGAGAAAGTGTTAGTGGTTTTGAGGCTTTAGTGGTTTTTGGTCAAGTGTGGTGCATGCATGAGACATGTGTCTCATACTTGTTATAATTTTGATAACAAAGGTGGTGGTGGGACAAGTGTCCCACTTGTCTCATCCCCACTAATTTATGGGTACTCCTCGATTCTAGTTTCCTCAATTTACGTGCCCTCGGGTCGATTTACGATAAACGTTTTTATAAATTATGAATCTATGGCACAAAACGATTCTAATAAAAATTGTCTCATCATAAACGGAGCACAAAAGCGTAAATACGTAAACCTAGGGTTCCCGGTTTAATCGTAAAAGACGTTAGTTTATACACGTAGGTCCTAATTTCTTCTCGTAAATTTGTGAGTTTATGAACCAACACAAATTAAAATTCCAAAATAGTATTCGAGAATAAATTTATTATCTGAAATGTCGGACTGTTACAAAAAAAGGAGTATGTAAACGTAAACACGTAAGGTAGAGTTCTACGGTTTAGACGTAGTCGATGCTACTTTAAGACGTAAAACCTAATTTCTCCCCAAAAATGAGTGAGTTCATAATATAACATTAAAATAATGATTATAAATAATACTTGAGAATAAAATAACGACCTCAAATTGACGGATTGTCACAGCAGTTTTCCCTAAAGAGGATCTTTGTCCTCAAAGATCAATTTATCTTACTACTCGCTTCTTATAGAGTCAAGGACAGGTGGGCATTTCCTCCACATTAGATCTTTTCTCCCAAGTGTAATTCATTACAATACGTGAGTTTCATCAAACATAACTACGGGAATACGATCAGGCTTAAGTTGACTTACTTTCTCTTTCCATGATGTCCTTAGGTTTTTGATGAATGCAACTTTTCGCCGATCCAAACTTCATTAAGAATTAATCAAATTTTTCACTTGATAGACATTTTATCAAGTTCGATATACGAAACATAATTCATGCAGCCCTTGAAGTCCTAGGGTAGATCTAGCTTATATGCCTCTCAGACCAAATCTTTACATTATCTCAATGGTCCCATACAACGGGGACTTATTTTTCCATGATCTTTCAGATCATCAATTCATCTTTCCATGATGAAATTTTTTGCATAACTTCGCTACCCATCCTGAACTTCAAGATCTACATCTCACAATGGGTGTATTTTGTAGGATTATGTTTGTCATCATAGGCAACCTTAAACCTAAAAGACATGTCCAACTCACAATGGGTGTATGTCGGCTATCTTCATCCCAACTCCCACCTACAGGTGTTCTTATATTTAGATCCTCACAAGATTCATCTCGATCCTAATGCGATAATTATCAATGATAATCTCTCCAAAGGAAAGCGATTATCCTGTTCATTACCAAAGGTCAATTATTCAAACATAAAACAAGACTTCTAGTGTTTGTATCGTTTCTTTACCTTGTCCCTTCGATTGGGGTTGTAAGAAGTACTCATATCAAGATTCGTTCCCAATGATTTCTGAAGGAATCTCCAGAAATTCTATGCGAAGCGAGGATCTTGGTAGAGATGATCGATACAGGCACATCATGCTTACACAACTCCTTTAAATACAAATGAGCCAACCTCTCCATCGAGAACCTATCATTAATTGGAATGATATGAGCGGATTTGGTCAGTCTGTAGACTATGACCCAAATCGAATCAACTCCAGATGATGACCTTGGTAGATTTGTGATAAAATCCATGGTGATTTTATCCTATTTCCAAACAGGAATAATAAGCTGTAAAAGCAATCCTGATGGGTTTTGGCGTTCAGCCTTGACCTTCGCAAAAGTTAGACATTTACCAACGTATGTTGCGATGTCTGCTTTCAAATTTGGCCACCAGTAAAACTTCTTCAGATAAAGATACATTTTATCAGAAATGGCATGAATAGAATACTTAAACTTATGAGATTCCAACATGACTAAATCTCACAAACCTCCATATTTAGGAAACTACAAATGACCTTTTAAACACTTAACGCCATCGGCTCCCATTTCTAAGGGTTCTCATTAGCCGCGATTCATCATTCATATTGTCCTTCTTACATGCATCGGCTATTTCTAAATTGCTCGGGCAAATTATTGTGTATGGTCAATACTAAGGGACACATCTTAATTGGTCTTTTATCCTTTCTACATAATGTGTCAGTATCTACATTCACCTTCCCTGATGAAATAAATGTCATGACCACAATGACTCAGAAATTCTTTCTTCATATTTTCTAAGTTTTAGTTTCGTTTCAACTATTATCTTTATTAGTTTTGCCCAGTCCGACGTTTAGAGCGTCGATAAATATTACAAGTAATTAAATAACAAATATTTAATTTTATGAAACGTAAACGTAAATTTTTTAAATTTATCAGTTCGTCCAATTATATAAAAATGTTCAAAATAAATTTAAATTTAGTTAACACGATTTTTGTTGATTTATCGAAAATAATTAATAAGATCCGTAAATGTTCGAAAAATCCTTGTTTATACTTCGGTCAAAATTTTCTTAGTTGAAGGGCAAAAACGGTCGTTCCAAATTCCATGTTATGGGTTATATGGTTTCCTTAATTCCTCCTAGGTTGTCTTGAGGTATACACAAACATCTACTCCCAAGGGAGTTTAGTTAAATGATCTGAGTATGAGGGAATAATTCCTTAATAATCCTTCGATAAATATCTGTCAAAACCTCTTCGTACTTTCTTTTTGGTATAACCCAAAGCCTTAATGGCTCTGATCCTTAAAGAGTCAACATAGATTCCACTACCATTAATCACATGGTCAAAGAATGTAAAGGATCAAGCCTTAAATCCTATGATAAATATTCAAGGTATAGGTTTTCAGTGATCGGCCAACTCAGGGCAGTCTGCAAATGATTACTAACTCCTTCTTATTCTTAGAAACAAACAGATGGTCCTTAATGATCACAAGCATGAATTTATCAAATTACAACCTACACACGTGATTCACCAAATTTATGAATGCTACATGTGCATTGGTCAATCCAAACGACATAACCTGAAACTCATAAAGTTCATTACGAGTTCTGGTTGTAGTGATTTGAATAGATAATCTTCTTTGCGGACACAAATTTGATGATAACCATGTCGTAGATCAAATTTTTGAATATACGCTATAACCTTGTAAATGATCGAACAAATCTTCCATCTTGGGTAATGGATATAAACTTCGATCGTCAATTTATTCAGCTCACGGTAATCAATAAATATAAGGAATTATAACACCATAGCTCTTCATGATGACGAGCTTGGTAGAATAAAAGCTTTCTCCGACAACTCTCTCAGTTGCATGGTAACTCTTTTGATTCAGATGGTGCTGACATATAGTGTACATGCCACAGGTGCAGCACCGGGAATATAATCTATACCAAATTCATCTTGCCTTATTGGCGGAAGTCTAGGTAATTCACCAGCAAATACCTCATAAAGTCTCAGATAACAGTAACATCTTTTAATAAATTCACTTTAGTTTCTTCCTAGATTACAAGATCTATGACTAGTTCATAACCATTCATGGTATAATTTCAAGCCTAAATGTAGGATACGGTCACCCATCGGGAATTATTTAGATCACTTTTGATAATCAACATCTTATCTTTTAGGGGAATTCTACTCGCTTCCCCTCAATTAAGACAATGACATCATGTCATAATCAACCAATCCATTCTAATGGCAATACCAACCTTCCAGTTTCATTACCGTTGATAAGACGAGAACTTCTCAAAAGACTAAGGATAACTCGTAATCCTTCACAAATCAAGGATATATGGAGACATAACTAACATTAAAAGAGTAAGGTCAACGCATGATTTATGCGAGAGAATTTCAATTCAGATAAAGACGAAAATATTAACAAATATGGATATATTCCATGTTTTCATGATTTGTTTTATGCATCCAAAAGCACTTCAGATCGTTACCCATGTCATTTAAATGGAATCTAATCAAAAGAAATGATAGGAACGTCGATACACCCAGTCGGGTATCAACACTCGATAATTAGTAAATTTTACAAATAATCTTATCATGAGAGAATTGAACAAGAAGGAGATGTCATTTGTCAAATAAGACAATATCCACAGATGAGTAAATTCTATTCGGAAAAATAAATGGGACGGGCACATATGTAGGTGTCTCTAACAATATGTCCCTATTTTGCACTTCTTGAAGATCTCATAAAAACTTAACCTTTCACGATCACAAAATAAAAATGTAGTGTTTATTAACAATTTCATGGTGACTACTAGTCAGTCTTGCATGGTCCCTTCCAAATTGTACGTAAGCGCGCAACTATGTACAATTTTAGGATTAACGATACAATACTCAGTTCGTCAAAATTTTGTCATCATGTTTAAAATATATATACATGTTTAATTATGAAATAAAAATAAAAATGATTTTACCGAAATGTTCATCATTATGAAAGCATTTCATTTACAAGATGTTTAATAAAAACTCTATTTCGATAGTAATTACCTAATAGTACCAATTTAAATAACTCATATGAAAATAAGAATTTCATATTTTCCCCCAGATAGTATTATATTATTCATGAAAACAATGAGTGATCTGCAAAAGAGTGATGAAGAGTTGTTCATCAAGAACTAACTACAATATGATTGGAAATAAGCTTGGCCAAATAATCATGAGGTTCATGACCTCGATGGCACTCAGGGATACGAAAGAATAATTCACAATCCAACTCAAATCCAGATGAGTACTCGTTCAATGGTTGCATCACTAATGCGAACATTAGGAAGAAGCAAGAAAAGATAGATAACAACGATACATGTAGAATTTAGCAATCAAAGATAGTCTTTTCATTAATCACAAACAAGTCAAAAATTGTACCGTCACACATTACGTGTCAACATGTCATACAAATTCAAGGACTCATCCTACCAACTGATGTCTCAGTTATGTTAGTGATTTTAAAAGATACTATAATGAATACTTATCTACAAAAGTCATTAGGTGTTCCACGTGTCCCGGAAGATCCATCGGTCCCATGCAGAAGAAGATTTCTTCGATTTATTTCTTGGACACTGGGCATCCTCGTTAGTGGAAAATGGCCTAGGAACAACCCTTAACACGAATCAATAATCATTTAAAACCTTATAATTCAACCACAGGACTTAACGACTTCCTCTTAACAATCTCGTATTCCATACGAGTTAAATTTGACTTTATTCAAGTTTCAACCAACTTATACTCAATGCGACATCCTACCTCATCTTCCAATAATTTCAACCTTATTCTTTAGACCTTGAAAGGGCAATAAAAGCTTGACATGAACAACACTTATTTTCTAATTCTATAGCTCTTATAACAATAGTTATCACTAGTATGAAATGACTCACACATTCAATTAGACTTCTCAGAAAGGTACAAGTGGCATGAGGCTTTTGGGTAAAGGCTCCAATGACAGCCTCAAGTGCAACATTCACCTTTTCGATTTCAAATTTAAGAATTGGTTGACACCGATTCAGATGACACATTTCTAGGTGGTGAGGTTTCTGTCAAACTCCACTCTATAAGCGTCATGACATTGGTATCAGATTTAATCTCGACAATTCTTCTTCAATATCACAATCAACTAATATCAACATTTCTATGAATATCAACCATTTTGTTGGGATCATAAATATCCACAACTTGGTTTAGATCTGGAATAGCTAGAATTCCTACAGAAATAGCTTCGATTGATTTGCTAGGGGATGTAGGGTTTCTTGTGACAATCTACGTCGTATAAATATCTCGTATAAGTATTAGAATAATCATTAAACAATCATGTAATCAAATTACAACATATATATAATCCAAGTTATATATATTAAAATAACACTTCTCAGTCTGGCCTTGTCGGTAACTCGGGAATTCTTTGGCACCGTTATAGTCAAAAGATTTTTAAACATTTTACTCAAAATCTTTATTTAAAGTTATGTATGGTTAAAAGATTTTGAAATGTTTTATTCAAAACCTTGGTTTTAAAAATCTTTCGTTCTCTATAACGAGAGCTCTGGTACCAAACTGTAACACCCCCAAATATTCACATTTTGAATCAGCGGAAGAGTCGTTGGTGTTACGGGATAACACATTACTCAAATCATAGACAACGCTTAAAAATTGCGTCATTTAATAATAAAGCATTTTCCATTCATGAATATCAAATTACATAGGTCCTCAAGTCATAGTATGTCATACAAATTTACAAAACATTTGAATGGAAATTTTTATTTGAATGCGGGCCATAAATTCTTGTCGTCTTCCCGAGAAATACCTTCAAGTACCTGAGATAAAACATGTTAAAAGTCAGCGAAACGCTGAGCGATTTCATAGAGTTTAATAACAACCATTAACATAAAACCGGTATATAATCATTACCAAAAAACATTTTTGTACACTTCTTTGTCATAGACCATAATATAGGTCAAAAACATTTTATACGAATCATTGTCGTAAATCATAACATAGGCCTTAAGCATTTGATACGAATCATTGTCGTAAACCATAACTTAGGCCAAAAACATTTTATACGAATCATTGTCGTAACAACACCATTCAATAAGTTTTATAACGTTGTTTATAAAATGAAAAAAACCGTTATATAAAACAGTTATGTAAAACTAGAACACGGGTATAATCATAAATAAGACCCCATATTGCCAGTCAGACAATATATTAAAATTCAAATCGCATATCATACGTTATTCCTGAGACCGCAGCCTCGGTACCATTATCATTATTATTATCGGATTATTATAAGCCGCCGGACATTGTTACCTTTCTATAAAATATATCGGGTAGCTAGCCCAGATTTCATTTTTCCATTTAAAACAGCGTGTCGTCGCAATAATCACGCTAAATATATCCCTCTCATACATAAATTCGCTTACCACTTAATGTGGTACGACGGGGATCAACCGTCAAGGCGCGAACTGGGGTGATCTTCCCCAAATAGTACTATTATATGCATAAGCATCTACCAAATCCCGGTAGTTCACAATTCATGCTAATGGGACTTATAGTGACATAACCTAACTTTTAATAATCCATTTCAGTTCATTCATTGGGTCATTCAATCAATCGAGTTCATATCGATAAACATATAATCGGGACCACTTGTGTTATATTTTTATAAAAACTAGCATGTTATCTCCCTCGCGAGTTTATAAAATATTTAATAAAACATTTAAAAGAGTGTGAGGCTATAAACTCACTTTGCATGGGAAAGGCGGGTTATCGGCAATTAGGATGTATGATACGTGCATCGATCACGGGAACCTAACAAATAATACTTGGTCTTAGACTATCGTCAAATAACTTTATAAAAGTTGTTACGTATATGTAATGATGTCATAACATGATGATCAAGTGGGGTTTTATTCCTTATACAACATTACTAGTTGTTATGCACTAGTTATATTAGTTTTAGCCCATTTACATATTAAGGCAAAATAAGCCCATTAAGAGTCCAATACATTATATTAGTCTATTTATCTTTTTAAGACCAGGCCCATACTCATATGTTGAGCCCAAGTGGATTAAGCCTATTAGTAAGTCCAATAATATTAAACCAAACAGTTGCGCCTAGTGGTCCAACAAGGCTAATTTGGCCCATTATGGTCCATTAGTTATAAAGATCGGTTTTGTCGATTTTTACTTGTCAAGTATGTTTACATATCATTATATGATTTATAAAAATGTTACATTAGACGGGTTCGACCATCTAAGTTTTATTTGGCGAAAACGTTAATCTTTCAGTTTTAGCCGAAAAGACGTAAAAGTTTTATATATAGTTTGTAGTTTAGAAAACATTTGAGTTTCATGTTTATAAAAATGTAATGTTTATTCATTATAGTATATAAATTATTTTATAATATTTATTACTATTTATCAACTTTTATATATTTATTATATTTAATATTTTACTTTGAGTGCCTTTTTAATGATATATACTTAAGTCAAAATCTGATATAGAATTTCAAGTCCACTATTTTGATCATATCTTGAGTTCTACAATGAATTGGAACTTCAACTTTTTATTGTATAAACGACATGATATTTACTACAAATAACTCTTCTGTACCTCCTGTTCAAACAGCTTCTAAGTATTTTTAAAAATTCGTCCAAAACAGACTAGACAGATTTGTGCTACAAAAGTGTTTTGGCCATATCTTGCTCATTTTTAACATTCCATTGAGTGGCCAATTCACCACTTATGTAAAAATAATTTATCTATCTGTATATCCAATAATATAATCCATTTTATCAACCAAAAATATTTAAACCTACTGTTTATAACAGCCTACTTATTTAGTTATGATTTCATCATGTTTTACTTGTAGATTTAGCCTTGATAGCTTAATCTAATGACACAAAATCCCCATGCAATTACTTGATCATCATTCATAGATCTATTTTATATACATTTGGAAATAAATATACAAGAACCTTTACAAAAATACTAAGGTGATAGGAAGAAATGATCTTGTACCAACCAATATGATGAAAGGTTAAGGTTTATGATGAACAAGACTTGGTTTTTGGTAATCAAATCTTATGAGTTAGCAAGACCACTTTTGAGACCACCAAAAGTATGAATACTTCTTTGAAAATCAGCCCTAAACCTCCTTGAAAACTCCTTTCTACTTGTTAAAACCACCTCCAATCTTCATCTCTTCAAAAGGCCTTCAACATATGCGAATTTTATATAGAGTTTATGGTAGATTTTTGATGATGATGGTGTTGTGGTGGTGATATGGGGCGGTAAAGAGAAGGGAGAAGAGAGAGTGGAGAGAGTTTTTGCTAGATTTGCATGTGTGCTATGAGAAAGTGTTAGTGGTTTTGAGGCTTTATTAGTTTTTGGTCAAGTGTGGTGCATGTATGAGACATGTGTCTCATACTTTTTATAATTTTGACAACAAAGGTGGTGGTGGGACAAGTGTCCCAATTGTCTCATCCCCACTAATTTATGGGTACTCCTCGATTCTAGTTTCCTCGATTTACGTGCCCTCGGGTCGATTTACAAAAAATGTGCTTATAAATTACGAATCTACGGCACAAAACGATTCTAATAAAAATTGTCTCATCACAAACGGAGCACAAAAGCGTAAATACGTAAACCTAGGGTTCCCAGTTTAATCGTAAAAGACGTTAATTTATGCACGTAGGTCCTAATTTCTTCTCGTAAATTTGTGAGTTTATGAACCAACAAAATTAAAATTCCAAAATAATATTCGAGAATAAATTTATTATCTGAAATGTCGGACTCTTACAAAAACGGAGTATGTAAACGTAAACACCTAACGTAGAGTTCTCCGGTTTAGACGTAGTCGATGCTACTTTAAGACGTAAACCCTAATTTCTTCCCAAAAGTGAGTGAGTTCATAATATAACATTAAAATAATGATTATAAATAATACTTGAGAATAAAATAACGACCTCAAATTGACGGATTATCAAACATATTACAAAAATATGAAATAACATACAAGATAAATATTCATATACACAATATGAATATTTAAAACAAAAAATATGGAAAATAGACCACAAAGCATAAGCTACTCTAATAGTGATAATCTTCCAAGATTGCTTAAAATTTATTGACTCAAACAACTAAATTACAAAAAGTGTCTTAGTTGGAAAAGAAAGACGACGAAGCATCATTCGAAGTTTTGTTCACGGGAACAAAAACTTTTAGAGGAGGTCGATTGAGGAGGAATTCAAGAAAGTTTATCTTGTCATAGATATGAGCAAGTTCAATTTTTTAAAAATGACAACAAGCACACGAGGAATCATGATGCAAAACAAAGTCGTTAGATGGGGGAGGTCCATCAAGATTAGAGGTTGGTGGGGAGGGAGATAATGGATAAGAGATGTTTTCACAATGCCTAGTGAAATTAGGGAAAGAAGATAGGTCATTGAGTTGAGGAGAGTTGAAAGGTTTAGGTGGTGGTGGAAGAATTTATTTTTCTCCGGTAGTTGGATTTATAGAGTAAGTCTCATTCCAATATTGAATCGGAGAGAAAGAGGAATTCTTGGAGGATTTTGGAGAAGATGAATCATGAGGATTCTTGTTCTTTTTCTATCCAAATGGGTTTAACCGAGATTTTCGGTTTCTTTGAAAGCTTAGAAGAAGAAGCTTTAGGTTAAGAAGTTTGTGAC